>APFE030077440.1:114362-125340 GCA_000404065.3 Pinus taeda
TAGTAATAATTAGTAATATAAATAATTTAGTCGGCCATACTGTCTTTACATCAAACCTAATTCATATTTATCAAAAGACCCTTTGCATTCTTTTCTCCGTACATGAGTCCCGATGATGAGTCTGGGTCTAGACTCGAAACGACGACCAATATAAAGATGGGCACTGTGGAAAATCCGAACTCCTCTCAGAAACTACACCACAGTAATCTACAATCCAAAATGGGTAGGTAATATTGAGGATCAAAAGAGTATTAGTGGAGGAGCATTTTATTTGGGATCTTGCTTGGTATCATGGTTCAACAAAAACAAAGCTCCATTGCTTTATCTACTGCTGACGTAGAATATGTTGTTGTTGCATCTTGTTGTACTCAACTTCTATGGATGATGCAAACGTTTCAAGACATTCAAATCACTTATCCTCAACCTATACCTATTATGTGTGATAATACTAGTGCCATAAGTATTTCAAAACATCCTGTCATGCACTCAAAAACAAAGAATATTCCAATAAAATATCACTTTCTGAGAGAACAAGTACTTGAACAAAAGGTCAAACTGGAATATGTTCATTCAAAGGAACAAGTTGTAGATATATTTACAAAGCCACTTCCACGTGATTCCTTTGAATATCTCAGACAAAAACTGGGACTGGTCTATGCCTCATCACTTTGTTAATTATTCTGACAGATCTTTCATGTTTAGGGGGATTTGAGGTGGTAAATTATTGCATTTTACTTTCTTTATGCAGATCATATGAAGGACAATCACATATATACACAAGTTTGGTTCTAGACAATAATGTATGTTTCTCTATGATGAAGAAATAGTGGGACAGTCTCAGGGAGAGGTTATGGTATATTTGAGTTAGTTTTTCTTAAGCCCTCTAGTTCTCGTGTTGTTTGGTTACAGTCTATTGATATTTAGATGCTAATTAGAATTGATATTCACTTATGATGGTTATGACTATTGATTTGAATTTACTAATTGATGAGTTGGATGTGCTCATACCTGACAGTGAATACTTGGCAGGTTTAAGTGGAGCATTTTCTATATTTCTAGAAGTGAATTGTTGGCATTATGATTTCTTGAGAATTCCTTGTTACATAATGATGCTTATTATTGATGATGTTGCTGATGACACATTTGTTGCTGAAGTTTTGGATGATCACTATATGTTGCTTAAGAAGTTGATTATGTTATGTGACTTTACGATGACTTAAGTTGCATGATGCATATTTTTCTTGAGATACATATGAAAAAATTTCTATGGTGATGTCCTTTGTTCTCTTATATGTTGGTGATACATGATGATGATGCAGGATCCTATATGATATATCATGGTTGTTGAAGACTCTCATGGTACTGCTACTTCACTATTGAGGTATTTAATTTTGGTTATAAGTGTCATATATGTCTCTTAATGAAAAGGTCATGTAAATATCCATGATGTAATAATTGTAATATTCAGTCATGTTTAGAATATTGGGGTCAAGTTAATTATGCATGTAATCCCACTATTTTGAGCATTTGATGTAATGTTGAGTCAAATATATAACCCCATTATGTTGGATGATTGATTTAAGTGTGATTCCTTGGTGATAGGAAAGGCCATATTTGGTTGAATCATAAATTCATGTAGTTCTTTCTAGAAGATTCAACGTATGCTCAGGGGGAGCATAGTCAGTATACTGTGTTCATATTCATCTGATCAGATCTTAGTGCTCATCTCTACATGGAGGAAGACAAGTATTCTTTCTGGATTGGTCATCCCTTTTCCCTTAATGTCAAAGGCGAGCGTAGCTTGGTGTTTGAGGATTGGAGAGTAGCTTGAAATTCTTGGAGAGTAGGTTAGTATGCTTGCAAATGTATTTGCAGTATTTACAAGATGTGGTGACCAAAAATAAAAGTGGCTTCCATCACGTCCAAAGGAGGAGATTGTTGGAATTATGACTAATGGGTTGTCCTTGATGGAAACTTACTTGACAAAGATGTCACTGTGATGGTTATATAGATACTACAGGTGATATTTATAAAGGAATATTAGTTCAGAGAACGAGGAATGATAAAGGTGAAGTTTAGGAAGCATACGTGAGTCCTGTGAATAAAGGTCGCATACACACGTGGGTATGGTGAAGAAAAGTCACGTACAGTTTTCGCACCATGGTATTGTCAATACTAGGGGTCTTTACCATGGTATTGGCCCATAGTAGTGAGCGCGAAAATGAATATTTGATCCTATCAAAGAATACTATTGGCATTACTAAGGGATTAGCCTAAGGTATTGTCTAAGGCCTAAACTATATAAGGAGATGGAGATCAAAGTGTTAGGTGTGCAAGTTATGGGTTATTGATGAACGATTTGATTTGAAACAGGTGTGCACCAAGGATCTTGAAGGAGGTTCAGATCTGATAGATTTTAAAGCATTGTAGTTACTAATGGACATGCTTGCTTGATATTTTATGATTATAACTAACAATGATAGATCTGTGATATAATAAGGGTTGTGAAGTATGTTTTGTGGTTGCAGTGAAGGTATGACTCAGTAATTATAGATTGTACGTTGGTGTGTCATTGAGAAGTCATGTACATATGTGAATCTTCCTCTGGATAGTTGCATATATATTATGCAGTATTGATAGATATGTACGATTGTGTGGTGAATGATAAGCATGCACATACTGAGATATTTTTTATAAGATTCGCATACATCTTGTAGGGTTTTGCAGTATGAGTTGTTAATGATGTATAATTAGATATGTTATGTTTGTTGTTGTTTATCGATGATGTGTCTCTCATGATAATCTGTGTTTGTTAGTTCTGGTTGGGTTGAATTGTTTATGAAATGATATGCTATCTAGGGATGATGCTACTGTGTGATGATCTATATTTGGTTCAGTGATCCATCATGGGTTCAACATGTGATTCCCTGATTGATTCAGTATGACAGTGATATAGATTTAGGTATCATTGTTTTGAGATCTATACGCAGGTATTCTTAAGGAGAAGTGTGTACATACACATGTATAATTAAGCACATTAGCATATACAATATGATGCATGTTTGATCAGGGTTTGCAATGACAATCGTTAGTTTCTGTGATGGGTAACAATGTTTGACATGGTATATTGGTGAGTGGTTATGCATTGTTATAATTTGTTCTCATCTAGTTTGATCTAGTTTCATTGGTTACATTAGTATATTTTATTTGAGTAGTTGATTTTAGAATTGCTGGGAGTGGATCTAGTTTGAAACATTCTAAAAACTAATCCATAAAGAGTTGAGGATAGCAATCTTCAGAAAGGGGGTTGTAGCTCCCTTCCAGTGGGATATGGAAAACGACAAAAGGTTGTAGCCCTTTACAGGTAGGATTTTGTGTATTGGTTAACGTTTGCACTAGTACAAGATTGTAAGAAGATTATTTTTTTAATAAAATAAGAAGACATAGATGAAAACAATGGTGGTTTTTTCCCACATTGGATTTCCACCTAAAAGTCCTGGTGTTCATATGGTTTTATGTGTTAATGTTCTATCTACTTCTTAATTGCTCATAATTATTGTTTAATTGATGCATAATGAAATAATAATGCATTGATTAATACTGCATGGGTGATTATATAAGTTATCTAGATATATGTGGTTTTCTGTAGAAACAATTGCTTTCATACGCAAGTTTCCTTTACAAAAGACATGTATAAAAATCAAAATAAGAAATTGAAATTGAAGTGTGTAAAACACTGATTCACTCGCCCCCACGCCCACCCCCACCCCCTAGTATTATTCCTAACATCTCTCATTTTTCACAGATTTCACATTATTTCGATCCCCAATTGAGTTGCCCCTAGGACTACATTAAAATATTATTATCTTTCTTTTTTTATTGAAATTTATTTGAAATAAGTTAATTTTCAATTTAATTTATTTTTAATAATAAAAAGTTGAAGATTTTAATCTTTCCATATTAATACCTTTGAATTTTAAATATATTATTCACTTAATGATAAAATAAAATATTATTTATTAATCTTATAAAATATGTAATAACAATCTCTTTATTAATAATTTTTAAAATAATATAAATTATATAAATTTATAAATATTTACAAATTTATTTAACTCCATTCTTCTTCAAAAAATGATTATCATTCGTTATAGTTTATTTGTTTTTTTTCTCCTCTAAAAACCGTAATTTTATTTCAATTGCAAAATGATACAAAGTCACTGTTTGTATATATATACATCATTGTGTGTATTTTCTTGATTAAAAAAGATTCAACAATGTTCAAAATTGTTCCATGAAAAAGATGCATTCGCCACACATTCCCTTGCATGCTTAAAGAGACAAAAAAATTACAAAATTGTCAAGATATACTTCACCTATAAATATGAAAAACAAAATAGTAATAACCATTAACATTTGTATGTTATTTGAAATATGTAGTTAGTTGTGCACTTGAGAAGTTGGTCTAAAATCATCCATAAAAGGTTTCTGATAGAACTCATAGCATGATTTGTCCCACTGTTCAGTGATCTACTAGAGGTCACTAGCAAGAGTTAAGTCTTGTTTGGATAAGTGATCTGCTTGAGAATTCCTCTTTATAAATGTGTGAGCATAAAACATTGTCAAAATTTGATTTTAGTTGCATAACATCCTCCAAAAATGGAACAAGTAAAATATTCTTGTATTCTTGAGCTTCGTTGATTCAATTTATCACAAGAGTCTCCCAAAACTTGTAACTTGTTATAGCCTTTATTTTTAGCAAAACCAAACACATATTTATAGACCAACAATTCTGGTTGATTGTTAATTTCTCTCCCAAAGCCCATTTTGATTTGAAATAACTGATTCTCAGAAAGATAAAGAATGGCATTTCCCCCACTTAGTTGATTTTCCTCTTGAAACCCACCATCAAAGAAAGCGCACGGGAAATATTGAATAATGACTCAGGGAGGAGGAAAGGCTTGGATCTATGGGAAATAATCTAGAATTAGTAGTCCTTCCTTGACCACCTATAGAAGAGAAGAGGGGATATCTTGAAAAATAACTTTTTTCTAAGCCAACCATACCCCCCAACAAAGTATCAATGTGAATGCCCTAAATTTCCTTGTTGTTGAAGTGGTTATCCAAATTATCCAAGCCTCCTCAACAATGTTTCCATTCCAATCCCAGATCTAACCACTTTTCGCTTGATAGTGGTTCCAAACTAAAGAGAAAAGAGGCACCTAATAAAATATGTGTGATTGATTCTTCACCCATTTTGCATATAGCACACGATCTTGTTCATGTCTTATATCTACATTGCATTACATGCCAAGTGGGTACTTTATTGCTAAGAAAAAACCACATAAAGATACGATCTTCTGTTGGACATTTAACTTTCCAAATATGTTTCCACCACCAAATTGTATCCACCAATACTCTTTTCACATGCAAATGATCATACCCTATCTTAGGAGAATATGTGCTTGATGAAGTGAAAGACCAAATTAGCTCATCCTCCCTATCTAAAAGTCTGATATGTACCTCACATAGCATATCTAGGTAACTAGACCAATATCCTCCCTATACTCCCCGTCCCTTGATCCTGGAGGACCTCTACAGCGAACCCTACATGCTTTCCCTTCATGAAGAAACTCTCATTGTGTCCCTCTTCATGAGCAGAACAATTTCATTTTGCACCACTTCCCCAAAATCTTATGTTTTTCCCAGTTTACCAGACCAGCGCTAATGGCCCTTATCCTCCTCGCACTGATATCCAAGGATAACACTATCCCTAGTGCCGACCATAGCGACTGAGCTTTGTTCCAATCGCATTGGTCCTCTTATGGAGAGCTTTTTAAATAAAGAGCCAAAGCTTCCAACTTTAGAAGCTTTGTAATGAAAGTATGGTAAATGGTATGGTCCATGATTAGGTTACGAGGATAGTTTTGTTACTGTGTCAAGCTCGTTAAAAAATGAAATAGTGTGTGAGGATAGTTCCTGGTCTTGTGTCCACCTCGTTAAAAAAAAATGAAACAAGGAGTCATGAGGATAGTTCCTTGTCTTGTGACAACCTCTTTAAAAAATGAAACAAGGGTATTGAGGATAATTCTTTTACTGTGTCAACCTCATTAAAAAATGAAGCACCTCCCATTTCCAAATCGAGTCTTTGATTAAGATCTCGTAAAATCCCAGTCGAGTCTTTCCAAGATCTTGAAAGTGAACCTTCATTCCATTCACCTAGTTGAATGAAATGAAGCTTGGGGGCATGTACCTCATTTGAGTCATTATGCCGGTGGCATGCAAACTTAAATCAAGCATAGTTTTTCGTTTCAATCTTGTGTAAACATGAAATTGAATTCAAGAAAAGTTCCCCATGGTTCAAGCTTGTGTAAAAATGAACCATGCCCGATTTACATCCCGTGATTGTCATTTTAATCAGGTGATTTCTACTAAATGAGCCTTGGTTGTTTTATTCCATTGCCACCATCTCTTTGGCTCATCATATGCTTTCACTTGGTTGTTTTTTCCTTTCGTGAGGAACCACATCGATGAGTGGTTTTATTAGCCAGTCTCTTGACCATTACATGTTTTGAGTAGTTCCATCATTGCCGGAACCAGTTGCTACCTTTTATACCACTCATTCCTCCAGGACGAGTCGTCTTTAAGCTTTTTTCTGACTTGTAAAAGATGAAAATATTACCAAGTATTTTTCCCTTTTGACTCGTTAAAGAAAATAAAATGGAGGGGGTCTGCTTTCAACTCTTTTCCAACCTTTTAAACACAAGAATATTATCAAGCTCTTGTCATTTTGAACTCGTTAAAGGCTGCGAAACGTCGTTTACTCAGTATATGTTTACCCCTTTCTCGTGCTGGGATGCACTATTTATGAAAAAGGTACTCCTTGACTGAAATGGTCAAGCAGTTCTCTCAAGTATCGTTTTCTACCTTTTTGGGCTCGAGAGGCACAAATGTACGAAAAGGGACCATATGGAGTTTTCTTTTCCATGTCTTTTTCAAATTCTCTAAACATGAAAAAGATACCAAGTTATACCTTTGTCGGACTGGTTAAAATATTAAACGACATCGGATTCATCGCCTTGATGAACATGAGCTTCTCCTTCCTAGGACTCATTAAAATTACTAGGTCAGATTCATCCAAAGGATGAACTTACAGTGAAAGAATATGATATCCCCTTCAAGCTTGCGATTAAAAATAATTGGGGTACCTACCAGAAATGGTGGGGGGAAATTTGGAAATCTAATCAGTTGTGTTGGCAGCTCACTCTTGGACATGACACTTTCCACTTCGTGTCGGGTTGGGATATCCTCCTTTGTATCGTTGACCTTTCTAGGTTGGGCCATTCATTTTTTCCTTCCATTTGATCTCTATCACATCATCATGACCAATGATCCTATGGATCCAAAAGATTCCAAACTTCCAGTTGTGTCACCAGTATGTTCAAGAGTTTTCCTTCTGTAATTACACTTACCTTTGATTCTTTGTATCATCCAAAATCATTTTGCATCCTTTTGTCTTGTGTCAATCATGTGGGATACATTATGGCCCTCTTTCGACATGACCGCTTCCTATCGACTTCAACTCATTATTCGGGAAGTTGACCGAGAGACTCCCTTCTAGTACCTTAGAGCTTGCATGCCCTAATGGAAACTTCTTCGCACTTGATAACAAGTTCACATCATTGGCTTTCAATCGAGTGATTTCATGGGTGTTCGACTTCAGTTCCTCTATTCACATTCCATGGATTGTGCTGATAGCACCTTGAGTTCCATTGTCATTATTGGTGGTTTCTCTCACGCTTATTAATAGTTTACATCATTGACTAGTAATCAAGAAACTTTCTAGCATGTTCGATGTCAACACATCTATTCACATGTTAGAATTTGTACTTTGATCGGGTCGTGTTGGAGCGTAAGACCCTGGGCTCATATTACAAAATTTCAGGTTGTGAAGTGGTGTGACATGATTATGTTGATACAAATGTCTCTTTCAGATGGATGGTTGTGACCATACCATGAGTTATCATATGTGATCCTTCTCATTATTGGATGGCTGCAACCATACCTTGGTTTCATTATGATCCTCTTTAACAGATGGTTGCGCCCATGCCTAGATCCATTTACATGGTCATTCTCTGGATGGCTGTGTCCATACCACAATTCATCTGTCATTTGAAAGAGTTTTCAGTTATGTATATGTATCTATACTTTCTTGTAGATTTTCCGAACATAGACTATGGTTCCCCATGTTGATTTATAAAGCATTTCATCCCTCACTCTAGTTTGGTCTTCATGCTTTAGGGGGCATCTGTTACACATTGTTTTGTTACTGTCCTTGTACTCCACATCCCTTGATCCTGGAGGACCTCTATAGTGAACCCTACATGATTTCCCTTCATGAAGAAACTCCCATTGTGTCCCTCTTCATGAGCAGAACAATTCCCTTTTGTACCATTTCCCCAAAATCTTTTGTTTTTCCCAGTTTACAAGACCTACGCTAATGGCTCTTTTCCTCCTTGCGCCGATATGTAGGGATTAACACTATCCCTAGCACCAACCATAGTGATTGATAATTGTTTGAGTTGGGTCAGTCCTCTTATGGAAAGTTTTTTAAATAAAGAGTTGAAGCTTTGTAACGGAAGTCTGGTAAATGGTTTGGCCGGATGGGGTCAAGGATGTCAGTTTGGGCTCCTTTCCCCTATAAGGATGGAACTACCTCAAGAGATAAGACCTTCTCCCATGAGAATATGATCCATCTCCCATCCTTTCATGATATATAAACCTACGTTTTTCCCAAGCACAAGTTAGTGTTGGAGTGTTAATGTTGGTGTGCTAGTGCTAATTAAGTTTGGAGTAAACAACAATTTATTCATAGTTGTAGCTCTCTAGTTGTGTGAGGGAGAAGTGTGGATTTGGTTTAGTGTTAAGCCTAAAGGGAAGAGCCTTAAAACTATCATTGTTGAGGCCATATAGAATTCTAACAGAAGTGTGTGGGAACCTGGTTTTGTCGGAGGAGAACGGCAACATCAAGACAATGGTTGTAATCCCTTATTGATTCAATATATATGAAACTATCGATTGATTCCCTACATGATGTGTCATCTTACATGGTCATGGCTTAACGTTTCTTGACTTGTTAAGTAGGTTGAATTACAATTTGTCTATTATCACAGTTGTTGTTTGTTTTTGTTTACTTGTTTCAGGTGTTCGAAGAAGGAAATGAGAGATAGTTGGAGTGAGAAAGCGAGGACATCATCAAACGGGATAAGCATACTAAGAGGTAGGTCGTCTTAATTGGTTCTAACCTAAGGAAATTGTCCATAAAATGTTGTTATCCAGGAATAGTGTCCACTCGGATGCTGCTATTCCCACTAAGATGGGTGGCTATCTTAGAAACAAACAATCGAAGTCTACTATTGCTTCCTTTTATGAAAATAGATGAGAGAAGAACCAAGAGGGCCAACCTGATTCTTGCGCTCGATTTCCTCTCCTTCTTGATAGAGTTATGCCACTTCTTCTTTGTCTGCCCAGCTTCAAAAGGACCTGTGGAATCACAACAACATACTACTATGCAAGAAACAAGGATCTAAATTCATAAATAATGCAGGATCAAAAGTGCATTAACCATATACATGCATATATAAACAAGTACACAAGAATATGGAAGGAAACACGAATAGCTTTATTCAGATGAAAAGTAGCAAGAAGATTACAACCATATTCTCTGACCCAACATCATCCTCCAACTAAGAAGCCCTTCTTCAGCTCAAGCAAAGCTAGATCACCCAACACTGTGAATCTATACCAGAATACCAATAGCACTTCTCTATAAGATACAAAATTCCAGCCTCTGGATCTCTGTGATGAGGGATCCATATATAGATGATTACAGAGAGGTGAGTCATCTTTTGGGATCTTGATTACTTTCTTCTCTCTGATAGTTCATGCTTCCACTTGGAGAATGATGATCTCTTACTCATCCCTGGTCAAAAATGGAGTGGTAAGTTTCAGAGGGGAAGCTTCTGGAAGATTCCATGATCTTCCACCTCACATTTTTGTCCCTACCATTTGTCCATTCCCGACCATCGCACCCTACAAAGGAACAAATCAGTATGCATCACACCCTGTACATTGGGAAAGTGATATGCATCGCACCCTCTGCATTGAGCTTTCAGTATGGTCCAGTTTTGACTATTTATGAGCAGTTTTCAGTGGAGAACTTCTAGGAGATGATGTAATCAATTGACCTTGTTCCTTTAGGCAGTGAAGCAACACTTTTAGGGACTTAGGAGCCCTCCGTTTATGGACATTTATGATTGGGGTTGAAGTGCCCAAAAATGTCTATAACAGTTGCCCACTAAAGCATGAGGTCGTTAATCTTTTCGATGTCGGGTGAAATGCTTTACTATGAGGACCTGAAGTTTTTCCGAGCTGGGAGGCGACCTGCAATAAAATACAATACAATACATTATTTTGACAAAATTTTTCATGATCTAGCTGAGGCGAGAATTCCCATGCTCAGCTTTATAAATTCATTTTCATGTACATAGGACAGACAATCGTCTGTGTGACAGACTGATGATATGGACACATCATCCTTTGATTTGGATGATCATCTGTTCAGCAATGATGTACACTGGATGTTTTTATATTCCTGAATATATCGAAGCCCGGATGGATGAAACTAGATTCGGGGTATTCAAAACTCATTCAATCTTCACTCGGAGTACAAGTCGATCCATGTGAAAAATGTTCTGGAGTCGAACATGGAAAGACATCGCCTGATTACCAGCCAATGATGTAAGCTGTTAACGGGCGCGAGAGGAATCACCAATAATGACAATGAGCCTCAAGGTACTACAGTACAATTCACGTGGTGTGAAAAAGGACTTGGCATCGAACACCACGTAAAATCTCTTGGTCAAAGGCCATTGATGTAAACCTGTCGCCGAAAGTGAGAAACTTGCCATTGAGGCAT
>APFE030077443.1:0-27607 GCA_000404065.3 Pinus taeda
TAACAAATTTATTTAAATTGGTTGGGTTATTTTCCTAGTTTAGAAATAGTTTATTTGATTCTTTTAATAGTTATTCTATAGTAAAAAAAAATTGTAATAATATGTTATATTTTTGATATAGTTAATTTTGTGTGTAAATTTTTTTATATTTAAAAGATTAATTTTAGTCAATTCTTCACTATTAATGATTTTTATAGTTATATCTTTTTTTTTTAAGGATTAAAGGTTTAATGGGTGGTTTGGTTTGGAATGTTTTCGTTTAATATTATTTTTTTAAGTAGTTTTCACTTTAATTCTTTCTCTTATGTATTATTACAATTACAGCTTTACATGTAGTGTTATGGGTTGAATTTCTTTTAACAATGTAATATATGTTTCAAATATTCAAGTGAAGAATCTATATTAAAGGTGTTTTGTGGAGGCTGAATCTGATTTCACATGACCAACAGCCAAATAATGGACCTTCATTTTTAACTTAAAATCAAACACATTTTAAAAAAATCACAAAATATTATTCCTAATTTTGAAATGCAATTTATTAATTTAGTATCTTTAATATTTTAACTTAATAATAAAATTACATTTTGGGAGAACAAACTAAGAAAATACAAATATCCAATTATGTGTATTCTTAAAATAGTTGAATATGCCCCCCCTACCCCACACACACACACATACACATATTAAAATGGTTGTGGAGACAATCTGATTTCACATGACCAACAGTCAAATAATAGACGTTCATTTTTAACTTAAAATCAATAAAATCAGAAAATATTATTCTTCATTTTTAAATGCAATTTACTAATTTAGTATCTTTAGTATTTTAACATAATAATTAAATTACATTTTGGGAGAACATACTAAGCAAATACAAATATCCAATATATCCAATTATGTGTATTCTTAAAATGGTTGAATATGGCACCCCCTCCCCCCACACACACATATATACATATTAAACATTCAAAGTATCTTTATCAAATAATACACCAAATTTCAGTTAACACTAATTTGAATGACATAATTATTAATATTTTATTAAATATTAGTAATTGTTATGCAATTAATGTTATAACTAAAATCACATTGGTTCCACCTGTTTTTTTTGTTGTTGCAAAAATTGGTCAAAGATGAACATTCAATTATATTTGCAAATAAATAATAAAGTTACACATGGGAGAACTTGCTAAGCAAATAAAAATCTCCAATTGTATATTCTTAAAATGGGTGAACATGCTAAGCATATACGTTTTTGATAATTTTTTGTTCTTGATTGATGAAGAAGATGAAATAATATGTGATGACTTCAATGGTTTCTATAAGTATTAAATAATATGCATAAGAAAAAAAAGGTCTTCATTACGCATTTCAAATTGGAGCCTAACCATCTAATATATGTCATAAATAGTTGGTTAGTATTTTTCAAAGTTCAATAATTAAACTAAGCTACAGGGAACGCTAGCTATGCGGTTTAAAACTTTCTTTTCATTTTTACAAAATGACGTTGATAGCCATATTATTTTGGAATTTGGTTTGTCAATTTTTCATTTGATTATCAATAATTATTTTGTGGATGGTATGATTTATTGCCGGTGCAATATTCTAAAATACTCTTATTAGTAGATAAATCAAAGGTTGAGTTTTATAGCAAGTGCATTTATACATATTCCTTATCCTTTAATTAAATTTTCATATGAAATGAGTTATGGACTTTTAGACATGAGGTATTGATAAGCCATGATACTAGCCCATAGCATATTATTTTTTTTTTATGAATGAATGTTGCATGAGAGCTTAGCACCTACCCAGTAATTGAAATTATATAAGTAAATAAGTAATGAATAATAAGTATTCTTTAGAACAAAAAGATATTCATAAAATGTTTCCAAAAAAGAGGATAAGAAAATAGAGTTAAATATTAAATGAGATTCTATTTTATTTTGCAAATATTTGTTATTAATTATATATTTGTGTGTGTGTGTGTCGGGGGAGAGGGGGGGGAGGGATGGAGGGGTGGCGGGGGATAAGGTATATAGATTATTGTTATTTTTATTGAATTTTAAATTTATTTTCATTTTTTTATTATATATTACTTAAATACTAATGAAATTATATTTGTTTATGGGGTAGTGTAATTGGCAATGACATGTCATGGAAATTGTGAAATTTTAGGTTGAAATCCCATTTTTCAGAGCATATATAATTTACAAGGGTGAAAAAGATAAGTGATGTGATAGTTTTCTTAATATAACTAAGTTTGAGATTTTATAATGGGAGTTATAAAGCTTTTTTTCATTTCCTTTTTGGATAGGGAAAGTGTGTGGATAAACTTTCTCAAGTGCTTTGGAGGAGGGAAACAAGGGCACATAACCATTGTAACTACCATTGCATGATGTAATCCAATTCCCTATCTTCAACGTTTTCAATTCGTTGGAACAAAATGGATTCACATTGGTTGTGCATTCCATGGTGTCATAGGTGATAGGTTTACACACATTACCAATGATTAGATTGAAACCACTAAAAATGGAAGATTGTAACCTCTCTCCAATGTAAATATAGTGCATGCTTGGATTTTCTATTCATCCTAGAAAGTTCAAAAGCTACTTTTGTTATTCTGCTAACATTTATATTTTTGTCATTGCGGTAAAGTATTCCTCCACAATCACTAGTTTCATAGCTTCCGAGACCTTGGAAATTGAAATGCAATCAATATTCCCCCAAATGTATCTTGACTAAAACAAAACTTTGCTCCATAAATATGACTCCTTCTCACACCTTCGTCAGGTTAAGAAGGCGGTGATTAGTTTACCCCAATATCGTACGCCACATAGGAAATTACAAATGTTCACTAGGTGAATTGTCTTATTACACACTAGTGATTGTTTTGCTCCTTCAGATTGCATTGATGCAGAAAAACTAAATTAACAAAATGACAATAAAAAAACTGCCTAACATTTCCAATAACACAATCATTAGAAACAATTGAATTTGAGAATGAAAATATTACCTAGAGTGCACATACAAAAAAAATACATTAATGTACCAAGAAATATAGATGTCCATGTTATCGTTTCTAACTAGTGGCTATTTTGACTTGCAACCATTTTGTGTGACTATTGGTAACAATAATCCTGATAATGGTTCCCAACTTTGGTAACAAATACTTCACGGATTACTTTAAATTTGCTCAATTTCATATATGGTCAATCACATTATCTCATGACGATTTTATAAGATAAGCTACTATTAATGAACGCTTTATTTTTATTCGCTAGAGCATACAAATAATTGAAGATATTTGGAAGGAAATGAACAGAAATAAAAATAATAGTCCCAATTGAGTGTGAAATCCTTACACTATGCACCATAGTGGAACTGCGCCCTAACATTGCTCCCCTTGAGTAGTGCCTCATAAGACTCAAACACATTGATGAAAATGGATGAGCCTCTCGCCATCATAATGAAGTTACCAAGAAATTATCCAAAGCCTCCAACTACACTATAACCCCCCACTCATTCCATGAGGGAGATATAGTATTATGTTATAATGTCTCTAATGAAGCTTAGGGTTAAGGAATCTTGAAACGTTGTGGAAGGGACCCTATATATTCTAGAATTGTCTCCTCAAAGGAGTATACAACTTGAGTGATCCAGATGGAAAATGTCTCAAAGACCTTGTTAATCAGCTCTATCTCAAAAAAATGTGCTCATAATGACTCACCCTATATCTCCCTACATTACCGTGTTGTACATATTTTACAATATTTGTATGTTGATAACCTCTTTATCATGTATTATAATCTCTACTCATTTAATTGTGTGACAGATGGACTAATCACTAACTTACTTCATTGAATTTTTTGGTGGCACTTCTCGATGGTTGCAAAACATAACTTTGGTATCCTAGGCTATTTACATCCTTGATAAAACCACTCTCCATAGAAATAGAGTTTGTTTCCAGTCATCTATCAGTAACCAAGATGAATACAATGCTAACATTGGGCTCTTGGCTGATGCCACACACCTTTCCAATTCCCACACGCATTCATTAATTGATTCCCAGCATGTCATTGCACAACTACATCACACATTCCAAATTGGTGATCCTCACTCATTTTGTAAGTACCATCATGTTAAATTGTTAGTATGGATATTTAATCATTTTACTTTCTCACACAGGCCAAGACATAAGAACCATGACATCAATAAAATAGAAATCACATTCCAAACTAGCAAGCATAACATTAACCATATAAGGCTCATTTAGAAGCATGTCAAACATACACAGCATAATAAATATCCATCACATCATACATATCATCACATCAATAAGACACAGTATGAGAGCTCAAAATATCATATGTATATGTGTGTGTCTGTGTCAAATATATAATTTACATACATTAAGGTGCTCTTAGCACTTAAAAATAGGCCATAGTGAAAAAGTGGGGAAATCCTCATAATGGATGTTGCCCCTAGTACATATGTCAATATGACATCTAGGGAGGAGCTAGTGTTGGAGAAAAACCCCATTTCCCTCTACCACCAACAAGAGACTCATGAGGCTCCTCAAAGTTAAAAACTAGTATCAGTCAAGTTGTCACTTTCACCACTACTGCCCTTTCCAATATTGACTACCAATCATTATGCATGTCACCTATGTCCTCACCTAGCATGGCCCATTCAGCCTCTACGATCCCCAGAAAAATCATCAATATCCAATGGTGCACATCAATTTCCCTCACCTCAAGGCAAAATACTCAATCTTGCATATCACGTTTCTCCTCACGAAGCTCTTCTTAGGCCCCCTCTTCCTTGGGGTGGGAACTATCCCTACATGAAACTCATCATGTTGTTGTGGTATCTGGTGCCACTTTAGTTCCCCCTTAGCAATTCGAACCTACCCAATATACAATGCTACTTGTGTATGATCATCGCCATGAGGTTGATCTCATATAGTTAATATTTCTCAACCGCAAGGTCCCATATCTACAAACACAAAGAAATCTACTATCAGTTTCATCACATAAAAATATAATGAAAAAGGTACCAAAGAACATAAATAACATAACAAATCAAACAAAATACATTCCTAAGGGACCCCATCTAACACCTAAGGGATGACCCGTGTCAGGGTCATCATGAAAATCCATGCCAACATTGAATATATATGAAGCGAAAATCACTTGTGAACCACAAGCGAATAAAACATTGTCCCTTTGCACATACTCTAATGGGAATGACATGAAACAATGCATCATTTTCTGAAATTTGAATGCCACAACTTCCCCCTAAAATAAATTTCCTCTCGAGCCTTCAATACAAGAAATCATCCGAAACGACAATTGATTCCTCTCACATGATTGAAAATGTGCTAAATCTCTATGGGAGGCGTCTCACTCTACTCCATGACTTCAGACTTGAATCCTAGACTCTTCCTCTCTGCTTTTCACCCTCCATCCATCCCATGAATCAAATCATACGATTCAATGAAAGGAGGGAATTCTATTCTTTAAAGATGCCATGATATGTACATGTGTTTTCTTGTGGAAACCATGCAGTCTTCTCCTATAGATTGTAAGGAAATTGAGACCACCATATTGAGAACTCTTGCAAATCTCCCCATTCTATTTTGTGAGATAATAAATTTTTCACTTTTAATGGCCTCAAAATTTTCATCTTGAATCAATGAAGCTTGCAACTACGATTTACACTTTGGACATGTAGTCTACAGAGAGACATCAATAGGAACGTGTTTATGCTTTATGATCTTTGTAGTCAACCCTTCTGGACAAAAATTGAGGTAGAACCATCCCATCAACCTATTTAATTTTTCCTCAAACCTCATGCTATCAGAAAAGTCAATTTTGATGTTTTCTTGCGTGGCACTCATGAGGATATCCTTGGTATATATGGCTAACTTGATGCAGAAGACGAATAAGTGTTATCAAGATGTAATTGGTAACCCAACACTTTTTATCTTGGAAATTTGGGAGATTATAGGCCAAGTGCTCTTCAATCACCCATCTCTCCTCTGGATTTCGAAAGTTATTGCTTCTATAGTTTTCTTTTCAAAAGTCAACCTTCTTAGTGCTAAGACTGTAATGCTGGTAGTTGTAATCAAGTGGTGGACTTTATACTATTTAGTGTGTGCCTTAGTGATATCAAACACTAATTAAGTTGGTTTCCTCTTACCAACAATCAATTGGCATCCCCTCTCACCTCGATGTGGGTGGGTTTCTCTCTTGTTCAAGTGCTCTAATTGAGGTGTCCATCTCGTGAGTTGTTATGATGCTATCTATTTATTTTCTTCTTGTTGAGAGCAATATAACCATAGCATTATAGATTTCTATCTAGGCATTTACATCCTTTTATGCAATCATGTTTAGTCATAATTGTCAGGGTTAAGTCTAGTAGTTTCTAGTAGTTTATTAATTTATTACTATGTCTTCAGTACTTAAACTTGTCTCACGATGAACGACACTAGTTGGTTCAAAACGGGTCGATAAATGAAACATCATGTAATTTACACCAAAAGAATCTCTTAAGGATCATAAAAGCTTCAACACAGCAATAAAAAAAAAATCGTGAAAATGTTTTTGCAAAATCATAATTATAAGTATGTTAGAAGATTTATTTTTAATTATTAAGCCATATTTCGAGAAGAAATTCAAAATCAAAAAACACTTGAAGAGTACCAGCAACACTGTGGACAAAACCAAAAATAAAAAACCCAAATCAAACAAAGCAGTCGCACAACTGCTGAACTTATCACGATCACATCCACTCCGGCATCGGAGGCCGTAATCACGATCTGCAGAGTCGCTTCGATCCATCTCGCTGATATCTGCTTTCCCTCTTCTATTACAGGAATTTGTCAAACGATTTTGTTCACAACTATCAAATACGTCGCCTGGTCTGCTTTCCCTCTTCTATCATAGGAATTTGTCAAACGATTTTAATCACAACTATCAAATACGCGGTCCGATCCACTTAATCACGATTCCCAGAAACCCACCGGTTCATCTTGCTGTTATGTCTTCTTACATTACGCTAGCTTTAATGTTGGGTTGAATACGTATTGACATGGATACATCCCTTGATTTACCCATATGCGAGTTAACTTTTCCGATAACCAAATTATCATTTATTATCATAGTATGACATTTAATCCATTATTTTTCTTTTCAACATTGTAGCATAATAGTCAATATTATATTCATTCGACACGCTTTTTTATAACCATCATGGACGGTTTTTAACTATGTCGTTAATTTAAATTGATATTGAATAATAAATAATATTTATTTTTACATTAAAGATTTGAAAATTATTTTATGTAATATGAGATGAGGGGAAATTATGAATAACTATAATAATAAATAAGAGAAGATTTTGGTAAGAGTAATGACAATGGGAAGAATGTTTGAGGGGGTGGTTAAGAGTATATTTTTCTTTTAACAATTGCAAATTCAAAATTGTAGGGGAAGAGTATATATGCCTTGATAAAATCAAGGGGTCTCAAATCTCTATGTAGAGGTTGGTCCCTTTTCCCATGAGAAAAGGGGTCTCATACATCAATTTTGTTTTTTACTTGGGGATGACCTTAAAAATGAATTATTATTATTATTATTATTATTATTATTATTATTATTATTATGAAAATTGTTAGGGGTCACAGATGAGGGGAGGGGTGTTATATGATGCCAAGGACGTAATATCAGCATATTCATGGAGCCCTCCAAGTATATCAAAAAAACCAATTGAATCTTATGTCCTTAGGGGGGTTCAAGCTGCGAAAGAATAACAAATCACCTATCTTGACTGTCGTGAATTATCTCCTTTTCATTCAACACTTGGTGGGAGGATCTTCTCCAAAAGATAAGGAATTTGGCAATATTATGAAATGAACTCATAAAATACTTGAAGAGATAAACTTCATATCATATTTCCATGTGCTTCCTGAGAATAACAAGGAGAATGAAGGCTGCAACCTAGAAATCAATGACTTGATAATAATGAACTCAACTTCTCACAAATCCCACAAGAGTAATCACTAGGTATTTTAAAAAAGAGACAAATTTTATGATTCATAACCATAGGAAGACATCTACTAAAAAATAAATTAGAGGGCCTAATCGCAACCATGGGGGCTTCACTAGGGGAGCAATATCATACCATGTGGGTTCATATTGAGGGATTTATATTGAGCTAAAAATGACATAATATCTTGGAGGATATATAAGGGGTGAAGGGTTTTTATATTAGCAATTATAAAAAATGGAGCTAAAAATTAATGATAAAATATAAATGGGTATAAAAAATGTTAATGAAAAAATGGATACCTACAATATCTATTGGAAGTAGGAGATTTTTAAATTGGGAAGATGTATTGGTTTTGTATTGGTAAGGGGTTAAATAATGTGGTTTTTAGGGTTATTTTCCAATATGTAGTCAAATGAAGGGTATTGTTTAATATGCCGTGAACGCACGTGATAGGTCATAGGTTCATTGAGTGAATCCCCTATGATCGCAATATGGCCTTGCCTCTTGCCTCGAGAGGATAATCATGCAATTAACAAAGAATATAACGCCAAATCATCCCATTTGAGCTCACAAAGTACATTAAAACCTATGTCCTGAAGAGAGTTTACACAAATTCTGAGTACATTATAGATCAAACCCATTTCTTGTGGCTCTATGATAAGTGGGGTTGTGGTCTCACTATGAAGGGTGATGGGTAGGGTGTAACCCATAGCTCTGGGATTAATGGAAAGAAAAGGCCACCTCTCTTTGGACATGAGTGCAATGAATTAAGGGGTAGTATTACCAAAGTCATAATAATATATCGCAATAAGCAACCAGTTTCATTAAAATAAGAATATTTTATAAGGAAACTAATTTTTTAAAGTAATTATCTTGTTACATTTGCAATTTCTTATTACAAATATTAAAAACCTACCTAATCTAATTTAGTAATTATTTATTGAAAAGACATAATATATAATTATACTTATCCGATGCATCAATATATACTTATGCTTATCTTACATGGCAAATTGTTTAAAAATACAATATTCAGAAATAAAATAGACATTTTAAGGTAGGTCAACCCAAGAGCTTTTAACGCATTTAAAATGCCCATGTACATAAATATAGAACACATTTGGTCCAAGAAATCATTCAGACATTAGAAGAGACTTCGGTGTATAGCTGCATTTCTCTCTCACAGATTAATTACGATACAACCGCACAGCCAATACCACACTGAATTCAATAAATTGCATTCTATACAGGTGGATCTATTATCAGAACTCATAAATTTACAGCACTTAATGACTACTGAAATCATTAACTTTTATCTGATCTTTGATGTATTTTCGCTCTATGCATAGCTGCTGCATCCAAATCAGCTTTTAAGAATAGGCCTTGTGAAAAAGCTCCCACATCATCACTTCTTTCTTACGTGCTTCTTTTCTATGCCTCCAACCATCACTATTGATGATTCAAATGCCACGACGTGCTTGTCTTCTATGCCGCCAACTATCACTACCAACTATCACTATTGATGATTTAAATGCACGACGTGTTTCTCTTCTATGCCTCCAACCATCATTATTGATGATTCAAATGCCACAAATCGATGACATATGTTGGGTCTAGAATTAGGTAGATCAATGGCTAATGACATTCCTTTCCAGACGTGATACGCCATGATGTCGCCCGACACCATCGAGCAAAACAAGAAACCGTTGCACACAAACATCTCATAGTTCCTGATCACCAGACCATGAGGCAAACTAACATTCCACGACTTTCTGGATGAACTATACACTTATGCTATTACGGCGTCTTGCCTCGTCTTGCCAACCACTATAAGGACCGCCTACGATTGTCCTGGCCATCACACTACTCGCTGTTAGCATCCGAGGCAGAATAAAGCACGTCCTGCTGAGAGGATTGTAAACGCACATCTGCGATAACAAACTTTCGAAGGTGATTGGATAGATGGGGATGTCCACCAAAAGCATCCCTGCTGCGGATCCTCAGTAACTCACATCGCGACTATCCAACATAAATGAGAGGGAAACCGTCTGCCAAGCACGACTGCTCAAGAGGAGAAAACCCATCAGTGTTGGGCATACAAAGAATAAGGCACGGTTGCCCATTGTCTGATTCGGCCCACACAAGACCAATATGCTTGCAAGAAAAAGCATCCTTCCAAGTTCCAACACTTGCAAGCACTACGGAAACGAAAAACGCAATCAGGGGCAGTCGTGCCAGCAGAGACTCTACCAGTTCAGAACAGATTGATCCATTGCCAGCTCAATTTTCTAAATCTGCAGCCATTGACCACTGCCTTTTACAATCCTCTATCATTGGCCATAAAACCCTTAAAAAAGACACAATTATCACATTTCCCAATTTGCCAAAAAAAATTTTTTTACAAAAGTTGTTTTAACTAGTTTAAAAAACATTTAAATGGCTCAAAGTTTTAAATTAAATTTATAATTCTAATAATTTTTTATCAATTTCTATTTTAATGCTCAAAGTTTATAAATTAAATTTATAATTTTAATAATTTTTTATCAATTTTTATTTTAACAAAAATAAATAAAACATAAAACTAAAACAGTTAAAAAGTGGCTAGAGAGAAATTTGTATTTTAGTATGGCTCAAGTTTTGAGTTTCATAATTATTAATTTTTTTTGTGATTTTCCAAATGCTAAATAACAGAGAGAAGACCAGCGTGGAATATCCAAATAGTGAGAGGATTATTAAAGAAAGTGAAGACCAGGGTCTCTTTCATTTTCATAGGCTTGATTTTTAGGCCAAGGATACTATTCGCCACACACACCCATGTGTCATGGCATATGTGTATGTTTAGACGGTTTTTATCATTTTTCAATAGTTTAGAAAAAAAAATTGAATAATATACATCCACCATTGTCACAGTAGTGTTACACAGGAAACAATATTTTTTATAAAAATCGAGTGTGAAAACTACGCTCAGGACTTTGATACGTTACATAGTTTATTTACATTCTCAATTTTTTTATTACAAATATTAAAAACAATATTCTTACTAATTTGCATTATGGCTTGGGATTTTAAAATATAATGAATAATTTAATGAATAATTTAATGATTCAACTTAGGTTGTAAATTAAATTTATAGGCCAATAAACCATAGAAACCTCTTTTAAAGTGAAAAGAGATCCTTTTAAAATATAATGTATAATTTAAGGAATAATTTAATGATTCAACTTCGGTTGTAAATTAAATTTATAGGCCAATATACCATAGAAACCTCTTATAAAGTGAAAAGAGATCCTTCTCATAAATTTGCTTGGATTCTTTCCTCGACTAAAATGAGCAACTCATAACTCTTTCATAGAAACATTATAACTCTTTCATAGAAACATTAGTTCATGATTGGAGTAGGACTTTACCTGAGATGATCGACATTAAAAATCCATTGCGACGAGGAGCAACCTATTATCATAACAATTGGTTTCAACTTTGATTTTTCCAAAAAAAAGTTTGTCAAAATGGATATAAGTAAGAGTCTTCTAGAGATCATTCAACTCAATGCAGGTGATTTTATGTGCACCTCCATTATGAAGCAATGCCAAAAGATGTCAAGCCAAAATAGGATTATCCGTGAAAATTCCTTAGATTTCAAACCCTAACTTGCTTGGATTCTTTCCTTAACTGAAATCACCAACTCATAACTCTAATAGAAACATTATTTCATGGTTGGAGTAGGACTTTACTTGAGATGATAAACATTAAAAATCCATAGTGATGAGGAGTAACCTATTATCATAACAATTAGTTTCAAATTTGATTTTTACCACAAAAGTTTGTCAAAATGGTTATAAATAAGAGTCTTCTAGATGTCATTCAACTCAATGTAGGTGATTTTATGTGCACCTCCATTATGAAGGAATGCCAAAATATAGCAAGCCAAAACAGGATTATCAACAAAAATTCATTAGATTCCATTATGAAGGAAAACCTCCATTATGAAGGGACGCCAAAATATAGCAAGCCAAAACAGGGTTATCAACAAAAATTCATTAGATTTCAAACCCTAACAATTAAGAACAAGAAACTCGTCACAAAGATAGAACAAAGAACCGTATGGAGTAAAAAATATCTTTGCATTCAACCATAGTTACCAACTTCAAGTTCAAGTTCAAATTCAAGTTCGATTCGATATGCGAAATGATGGCATTGCATGGATCCTGAGCAATAGATGGCTCACTGGAGGAGTGGGAAGAAGCTCACCCACCATCATCACATGTAATTTTGTGTACTGAGAATGTGATCAATGAAGTCCTACTCAAGTGTCCCAAGCTCTTCGTCCCATCACTATAAGTTATTTCTATCAATTCAATCATTCCAACCATGAAATTATCTTTCTGTGGTTTTTCTTTTTTTTCCTCAAATCCTAAACCTATGGCTAAAATATGTGCAAACCTATGTGTATGAACTCAATGTAACTAAATTTTTTTGGACGCATTAGACCTTTAAAGCCATGAAATTCAATCATTCCAACCATGAAATTCTCTTTCTGTGGTTTTACTTTTTTTGTCTCAAATCCTAAACGTGTGGCTGAAATATGTGCAAACCTATGTGTATGAACTCAGTGTAACTAAAAATTGTTGGATGCATTAGACCTTTAAAGCCATGAAATTTCCTTTTTGGGTTTTGTTTTATCTTCGAACCATAAAACTATGGCTGAAATAGGTGCAAAAGCAAGGTGGGATTACGAAAGTAAATAGTCAAGGGTCTTTCTCTTAGCAACAAAGAAGATATCTGTTGTAAAATTCATATTTGTAAAGATTCAATTATCAATTTCAAAGTTCAAAGTTTACATTTTAAATTTCATTAATTTAATTTATTTCATTGACAGGAGATATTTTATAAATTAAATCTTAATAACTATTAAATGGAATTGGGGTTTCCATTCATGAAGCACCTATTGTAAAGTTAAATTTATTTATTACCTTTTTTTAGCAAGTAATTTATGTTGCAAAGGAAAGTTCCAAACTAGGCAACATCTAGATCACATAACATATCACATCTTTTTTCATCTGTGTTATTACTCCATATGCCACTATATGCTATAGCCTTAAGGCATTTCCTTTGCAACATGTAGCGAAATCGCTAGTTATAGGTGGATGATAGGGATTTAATATCCATGGAATATTCTAGAATATTAATAATACTACACATAAAGCAATGGTTCATATTTATCTTCAATGTAGTTATTCCTTTTTTAGGATTTTAATTAAATTGATTAATTAAAGAAATATCATATGAATTAGTGTCATATGAAGTATCCCATGGTTTTATTGGGAATGTGATATTGATAAGTCATGATATTGCAACAAAGCATATTTAAAGAATAAAAGTCTCCATGACAATAGGGTAAAGCTCCATGTTAAGAATCTTGTTCACATATGTGTGTGTGTGTGTGTGTGATGTATTAATTATTTCTATAGTTAATAATAATTTTAAAATAAATAGATAATTTAGTGGGTTTTTATAATTAGGCCGATAGGCCTTCCTTTTGAAAGGGACCTTCGTCGTCCCTTTCATTCTCCAGCTGACACGTGGCGTCGGATACCTGTCGTCTTCATTCTGACACCTGGCATCGGGCGGGCATAATTCCTGGCGGTTTTCTGCGGTCTTCTGCGGTTGTGTTTGGTTCCTGAACCTGACATATGTCCAAACATGGCCCAACGGTTGGGTTTTCTCCTTCTCATCGCTAGGGTAACAACCCGAGGGTTTGCTGGCGAGTTTCACTCAATGTGTTTTAGTTTGCTGGAGGATCGGAGCAACTCTCGGCTCCCACTTGGATTTTTCCTTCAACAACAGACCCAGGCCAAAGTTAACAGTTAACCATAACGCTCACGTTGAAGAATCTGGTCTATCGGTAGCTATGGCAAGGTAAGCCTCTACCAACTTTAACCGAACTCCTTACCCGGCTCTCTTACTGTACGGCGTTGATGCGTTGAATAAGGGCTTTTATTAACTTTTCATTCTTTTCTGTTTTACTGTGAGGGTTAGGGTTTTCTCTTACGACTGGAGCGGATTCGACTCATTGCTCAAAGGTACATTATTCTTTTTGATATAGATAAAAATTCAAAAGTCCAATGGAAAGTTTAATTCTCTTTACCTACAATAACACTTCTCATGTTTTCTTTGCTTTTTTTCATTTCGATTATCTGATCATCGCGGGGATTATTTGTTGGTTGTAGAACCCACACAGATTGATTGACCGTTTTTTAACATGTAAGAGCAGGCTTCGATTCCTTAGCTCTTCGGCAACCCCAACCAGGTTCCTGATTTTATTTTAACATTTCCCTCATTTCCTCCTTCCAGGTTCAGTTGGGACCGGTTTGGAATATATATATTTTGAAGGGGCAGTTCCCATGATCCTAGATAATTTGAGGACATCGGGTTGTATATCATGCTGGGAGCTTGGGGACTGGTGGGTAAATGCCTAAACGAGCGTTGCTCTAACTTGCACTCCACATCTTATTCACTTCCGTGATTTCTGTTTGGATGTTGTATTATGATATTTAAATTTCATATTTTTGATATCGTGATTGCCAGTCGGATATTTATTTCTCCTTCAATGTTTCATCATTCATGTTTTTTGGTGAATACCATATATATAAATATTATTGATATCCCCTGAATTTTGGAGGTGTGCATTCCATTTTTTGAATATTTTCTCTCCCTGGCGGTTTTCTGCGGTCTTCTGCGGTTGTGTTTGGTTCCTGAACCTGACATATGTCCAAACATGGCCCGACGGTTGGGTTTTATCCTTCTCATCGCTAGGGTAACAACCCGAGGGTTTGCTGGCGAGTTTCACTCAATGTGTTTTAGTTTGCTGGAGGATCGGAGCAACTCTCGGCTCCCACTTGGATTTTTCCTTCAACAACAGACCCAGGCCAAAGTTAACAGTTAACCATAACGCTCACGTTGAAGAATCTGGTCTATCGGTAGCTATGGCAAGGTAAGCCTCTACCAACTTTAACCGAACTCCTTACCCGGCTCTCTTACTGTACGGCGTTGATGCGTTGAATAAGGGCTTTTATTAACTTTTCATTCTTTTCTGTTTTACTGTGAGGGTTAGGGTTTTCTCTTACGACTGGAGCGGATTCGACTCATTGCTCAAAGGTACATTATTCTTTTTGATATAGATAAAAATTCAAAAGTCCAATGGAAAGTTTAATTCTCTTTACCTACAATAACACTTCTCATGTTTTCTTTGCTTTTTTTCATTTCGATTATCTGATCATCGCGGGGATTATTTGTTGGTTGCAGAACCCACACAGATTGATTGACCGTTTTTTAACATGTAAGAGCAGGCTTCGATTCCTTAGCTCTTCGGCAACCCCAACCAGGTTCCTGATTTTATTTTAACATTTCCCTCATTTCCTCCTTCCAGGTTCAGTTGGGACCAGTCTGGAATATATATATTGTGAAGGGGCAGTTCCCATGATCCTAGATAATTTGAGGACACCGGGTTGTATATCATGCTGGGAGCTTGGGGACTGGTGGGTAAATGCCTAAACGAGCGTTGCTCTAACTTGCACTCCACATCTTATTCACTTCCGTGATTTCTGTTTGGATGTTGTATTATGATATTTAAATTTCATATTTTTGATATCATGATTGCCAGTCGGATATTTATTTCTCCTTCAATGTTTCATCATTCATGTTTTTTGGTGAATACCATATATATAAATATTATTGATATCCCCTGAATTTTGGAGGTGTGCATTCCATTTTTTGAATATTTGCTCTCCCTACCCGCTTTTTCCTCTGTTCCTGAAGCCAATGCAACGTAGATTATTAGTGCTGCAGACGTTATGTGATATCTCTTTTCCAGATGGGCTCTGAGAGTGCCTTGGGAATCATACACGGTTTTGTATTTATTGTATTCAATATAATTGTGTTTTGTTTTGATGCCTCCGAGATAATTTTTATGTACGATATAAACAGGCAGAAAATGTTATTAAATTATTGAACCTGACGTAGCCTGATTCATTTTCTTTCTTAGCAGAGTAGTCTTCTGACTTGTTTGGCGACTTAAGTGGAGTTGAACTACCAAGGCTGCAAAGCAGAGCATTGGTGTTTTGGACTTGACTGGATACAAGTGACATGGTGTTTTTGTTAGTTTCGGAAAAGTTATGTATTCAGATCATTTGTACTTTATGTATCCTTTATGGATTCTGTTCTCGGCATGTGCTTAGCTTTGGCAGCATTATAACTTACATTATAAGGATTAATTTCATTCTTTTTGAAGACAGTTTGCTCCATATTTATTAATATGTAGGCCTACCAATATATTCATATCCACTGAAATTTTGGTCTCCTGTACGTACTCCATGCTTTCTGTTCATTTTCTTAGCTTTCGCAGCAATATAGGTGACATTGCAAGGATAGACTTTATTAGATTTCTCCCTTACATTTTTTATCGGCTTACAAAGGAACTTTTTTGACCTCGTTCAGGAAAAGCAACTGACATAATTCAAGCTTTCAGTCTTAAGAATAATTTTTATACAAGTAAATCATGGTTGACTTTCATAAAATGATGTTTGGACAGAGCAAAGTAGAATGGTTTCCATGTAGAAGTAGGCTGCAAAACACTCCAGGGATAGTCATGATGTCAAAGTAAAGCATGACTGCAAGACACAGATGAATGTATTTTCTGTTGGTTTGTTTTTGTATTCTGCTGTATACTTTTCACCACTTTACCGGTAGATATAGTAGATTTAACCATTTTACTACATAGTCTGTTTAAACTAAATTCAACCTGAAATATGCTGGCTAACCCTGAAATCAGAGGTTAATTAAATAGTTTCTATTATGTGTGAATGAACATTGTTGCCTCATGCGATTGTGGATCGTGGTCTGAAATTTAGTAAAATCGTTTAATATCGGAGTTAAATTGTACTGTATGCAAGTGGGTATTATTCTTGAACAGGTGTGCTGTATTTTGTGTTGTCTCTATATATGTCCTGGATATCAAATGGTGTTTTCTAGATTCGACATGATGGCTTCCGTTGTAGCTTTAAGCCATCTTTTCAACTTCTTTGGTTGTTTTTCAGCCATCTTTTCCTCTTCTTAGATTTCTCTTTGCATTTACTTTCTGTCCTTGAATCAGCACTGTAAAGATCAGGCAATACCATCTGCCAAATTCATTGTTTGATGAAATTTCTTTTACAAGTGATATGACTATTTACGATCCATCCAAGTCTAATAATTTTGATCTCAATGATAAATTTGTTTTTCAAGATTTACATTTAATTTTATTATGATTTTGATCACCGGAAGGTACGCTGTCATCAAAAGCATTTATCACAGTACCTAAATGCAGCTTCCGAGACTTGATATGCGGTGCTTTTTCGCACGAAATCTTCACGAAGGTAAGTTAATTGCCAAGCAAACGAAACATTTAATAATGCGTAAAATAAAGTCCCCCCGGCACACTAGCGCAGAGATGGAAGTTTAACATCAGGACCTCTTGTGGCGTTTTTTTGACAGAGATTGATAGTAATTTTTTGGTGTGGTTTTGGAATTTCTGTTTTGATGTTTGGGCTTTGGTCTTATGCTTTCGTTCTTGCTCTCTGTGCTGTAGATCGCTCTTTTCTATGAATCATGGCTGGTACGAAGCAGACAACATGAAAATCTACAGGAGGAAAGGCTCCGAGGAAGCAGCTCGCAACAAAGGTAACGACTTTCCTATATTTTTTCCGTTGCATCTTTGGTGGAGTTAATTGAGGCGTGCTGTTTTTATTGTGGCATTTTATTCTGAAGCTCCTTTTTTAAATTAGGCTGCTCATAAATCTGCTCCCACAACTGGAGGTGTGAAGAAGCCTCATAGATATCGTCCCCAAACATTTGCTCTTCGGTATGTACAGGCAGTGTAAATTTGCTTTGGATTCTATTGTTATGTTTACAATGTTTTCTTTACAGTATATGTATCTTATTGCAAATTGTTTAATCGACTGAACAGAGAAATTTGAAAGTATCAGAAGAGCACGGAATTGCTAATTTGAAAGCTGCCATTTCAAAAGGCTTGTGAGGGAAATTGCCCAAGACTTCAAGGTAACGTGTCACTTTTCTCGTTAAAATGTTAGCTTAATTGGCAACCCATTTAAATGAATTGCTTGGTACTCTGTTCTGGCGGTGGTACTTGTCTAACTATTTTGTTTTATTGTGTTGAGATGGATCCTTGATACTTTGTTTCCTACTTCAGAGTTGGTTAAGAATGGGAATTTATGGCGATCCTTTGCGCGGCGGTGTAGTTTAAGTTTTCATTTCAGTTTTTTGGCTCTCATTATAATCGTATTCTCTGAAACCTTGTAATTTGTAATATGTTTAGGTCTATTGTTAAAGTAAAATTTTCAGCCTCTAAAATCTTCTATACTTGTTGTATTTTAGAAATATTTGAAGGTATTGTGTAAGTTGCGCCAGGGTCGAACCTGAGGCATTTGTGACACTCTTTCTTTCATGCTTGCAAGCGTAGCCCTCCAAATTCTTTACCTTTGATATTTTCAAACATATTTTAGGACTGCAGTAATTTTTCTCTATCCTTTTATTTCGAGTGGCGGTGCGTTGAGACGACAGTAGGAATGCTTTTACCATCTTGTGGCATGGCAGGTTATTGTTTATAGAAGCACTGAAGAAACAGCGGCTGTCGAAATCTCTTATTGATTTATAATATTCTGTGAATGGAACTCCAGGAAGGTCTTTCTTGGATGGATCTGACAATTTCCTTTGTCTCTATGTAGTATAGGAGGGAAGATCAAGGCCTTTAAGCCGTTAAAATCCTTCTTATTTGAATCAAATATTTGTGCAAAAATTTATTGTTTTTAGTGCATGAACCGATTTTAGTTTACCTAAATGGTGAAGGCTTATTTTGGGGCACGGTCGGAAGGCCAGAAAAGACTCAGCTGAGACTTCCGCACTGTTTGAGAAGAAATATGTGCCGTAACTTTCTGTATCTTGTCCTTCAAATTCAATCTCTCCAAACAGGCTTGGAATTTGAGGATCAGCTCCCTACTTTTTCTATTTTGTGATTGAAAATTGGCCGTTTAAGATAAAATGTGATGAAAATGTGGGGGATGGCCCTTCAGATTTGGGTTGCGTGTTTTTGGCTGTCAGTAATTGATACAGGAAATATCCGCCTGGCTAATCCAAGCCTAGATGCAGAGAATATGAAGGGTTGAATCCCATGTTTTGAAGACCCATAGAAAAACTGCATTTTAAGCTGATTTTTTAGTTTGTTTTTCCATGAAATATGTTCTGAAATGAAGCTCTGTTGCATATATTTTCTCCTGTTCAACCTGCAAACTAAATCTGTGGCCAAAAATTTATGTTACCTACTCCACAGTATTTCATTATATACCGATTTGTAGGCCATAATTTCCCATTCCACATTGAAAACATTTCCCGTTCACACACAACTATACTGGATTTTGAGAGTATCTGAAGCGATCTGTAACTTGGAAAAAATCCAAAACCTACTGCGTTGATCAGAAACACAAGAGTTTGTTACGTCTGAGCTAGAAAGGCACACATTTCTCACCATGGCTAGCCAAGTCCACACTATCCTTCCATGCCCAGCTCTAATTACCGAGAAACTGAAAAGGACTAGATAAAAATGCAATCGATTGAACTCTCTCCATCACATTTAAAGCAACTTATCTCGTCAAATCTGATGATAAATCGCATTGGAAACCTTCCCTGTCAGCCGATTTCAATTGTCTTGGGGTTTTTTAATTCTCTGAACAGATTTATAGCCTAAAAAGGAAATCTAAAATTGATTGAATTGATAAAGCCAAAAGATTTGTTACACCAAGTTACAGCAAAGGATTGCCAGAATGGTGTGTAATTATTTGTTGCATATTTTTGTCAAAATACTGTGAGCACCTCACTAGAGTGACACTTATGAATACAAAGTACTGGCGCCTTGATTAACTATTTTCCAAGCATCTCTTTCTCCATCCATCCGACTCCTTGGTCCCTCATTAAGATGCCTGTCCAGAGTGGGCCTGTCTCTCATCAAGGACAAAGTTGGCCACTCTATCAGAAGTGCCAGTGTGCGGTATCATCAAGGTAAGAATGCTTTGTGGAAGGTGGGCCAGATGGTACGCAGAAGATATGTTGAGATTCATTTTGTTCCTTCAGTGGCTGCAAAAAGTGGCTGACAGTTAATTTACCAATCGTTTAACCATGTAACAAAGGTGCTCAATGTGCATTAGTCATGGGGTGTTTTGTGACAGCCAGAGGGAGGTCTAAAGTCTCAACTCAACTATGCCTTTTCCACCAAACACTCACTTGTTGATAAATATCATGACAATACTTGTAACTACTAATGCATTCAGTTTCTGCAGCAAACCCAACGACGGAAAGTTTCAAAAGAGAACCGTGCAGAACAATGTCTTTTTCTTGCACTACAAATTGTGGTGCCTGCGGGCCTCCTGCAGGTTAGCCCAACATGTTATAACTGTACGTGTGTTAATTGGTCTGTGAATTGAAGAATCTAATTTCTATATATATGTGTCCCACAAAGTCCAATCAAACAAATAATATATCACCAAATATGATTCATCCACATAAAAATCACCATCAGCACCAAATGTATGAAAGCTGTATACACATAATGTGAAAAATCTTCTCGTCATTCATTGTACTATTCAAAGACTTTTTATAACAAATGATACTTTGAGCCACAATGAAAGGGAGCTCGCCCATAATTCTTCTATGCTTTTTTGTTTTCTATACACATTTTTCTATACTGAAGAATTACAACTTGATCACGGCTATAGTTGTTTTCTATAACTGCAAGTAATAGCAGTAGTAGCAGAAGTAGTTCACTAGACTAGGTAATAATTATTCCCTAGGTTAAAATACCCAACACTTTTCCTGTAAACTATACTTTTTTTTGGTATCTTCTGAATTTTCTATAGTTATATGTAGACAAATTTCCTGGCTTCCTGCTCAGTTTGAAAATCCCAATTCAGTGGGGATGCAGATCTTAGTCGAAAAAAACAAAATATAAATCAGGCCCCAGGGCAGAACCTTGATGCATCCCAAGGCACTGTGTACATTATCTGTATCTTCATATAGATACAAAGGATTGCATTTGCACCATTTTCAAATTGTTTTATATTTTACACCCGTTGCCATCTGAGAAATGGACCAAGCTGAGTATCATGATGTATATTTTGTATAACTACCACACATTTGGTGTGGGAGTGGCTCTCTTTCCCAAGGGTAATAATCAAATTATAAATCTCTCCTTCTAGAAAGTTTAAAGCCCTGGTTGCCCTTGTGTTGCACACAGATAGGGCACTCCTCAGACAATTTAATTACCTGCACCAGCAGAATTCACAGAAATGGCAGCCTGAATCAATTATATATGTTCTTTCAAAAATATATTAATTTAATAATGCAAATGAGTGCTTTGTTTATCTCACATTTGGCACACATTTCAAACAAAAGAAGTGGCTACACACTAATTGCTTCAGCTCCACAATGGCATCTGCACATATTTTTATAGGTAGAAATTTCGGAGAGCAGTTCAGTTGAGCTGGGGGTTTCCCGGTCTCTAAGAAGCTCAAAACCTTGACCCAATATCTGGAGAAAACCACAAAGACACCACAACACATAGACCAACCTCTTCTTCGCCATGGGGGGCAACGTCCCACGTCAATCTGGCGTGTTTCCTGGCTTTCCGCCGCTTGATGCCTGTGAATTCGGCCTCGCAATGCACACATAGTCCATTGACTGCCTTCAACACTCGGGCTCTTTCCAACTGTAGAGAGATATGACGAAACCAGTGCACCTGACCTTTATATTCTAACGCAAAAGCATAGAAAGATTGTAATGGATTCATTTTCATTGGTATGGACGCTCAGGGTTTCTAACGGAGAGAGGGGAAGCAGAGGAATAAAAAAGCCGACCAATAGTACCCACTTCTAGAGCTAGCTTCGGATTACCTAGCTATACCGGGTGCATTTATGTTATTTTTCTCTTGCTCTTATACAAACAACATCAGTGGTTTCAGTGTCCTGCCTTGTGTACCATCTCTGACTTGTAGTTGTTATATATGTGATGGCAAGCTATCTTATTATAGTATAATACCTGATATGCTTGATATGATAAAAGTCAAACAATTGACTTTGTTCATGTCCATCAAAAATCAGTTGACTTTGCTTAATCATCAGTTAGCTTTGCTCATGTCTATCAGAATTCTGGAATAGTCATATCCCTGTATTGAGATTTTATTCCACATGATCAATAATCCCCTTCTTGTCCACCTATGGCTTTACATGCAATACCGTCCTAAAGCGTTATCCTGTAGGTACACTTCAGTAAGTTTCATATGTGGCCTGTTTTGTGCCCTGGCTCACAACCTCTTGTTTCCAGTCTACCTACACTATTACACAATACTAGATATACTTGCACTGATATGCCCATTGATGGTACCTTCTTCACCGATCTATGGTCACAGTTTGTAGCAGCTTTAATTTTATTTCAAATGTCTTGACATTCTAACATGTTTGTTAGTCCTTTCCAGATTTGCTTGTCTAGTGTGCTCCAAATCTGTCTGTGATATGTCTAAATTGTGAGAGAAACTTGACCGAGAGGTAGATATTTTCGACAAGATGAACATCTTGAAGTCAACTTGCAATGGGTTGTATAAAGAGTAGCTTATTATAATGGGTTGTATAAAGAGTAGCTTATTATATGTGTTCTTGCTAATTTTGATTTCTCATATTTCTGAAATTTTCTTTCGTCCAATGGCAATTGATTTTTTAAGTTTCTTGAGTGGATTCTGATATTTTTTTTTGTCATGTACGTTGCTTTGACTCCAATGCTTGAAGATTACAAGAACAAAATGGTAAGTTGTCTGATGTTAATGTGGTATAATTTGGAGGCATATTTTAGAGCCCATTAGTAGCGTGAGAGAAAATACCTCACCACTTTCTCGTCGGTCATTTGAGCAGGTTTGGATCTTATGCAATGACTGTGGAGTAACTTCTGAAGTAAATTTTCACATTGTTGCACACAAGTGTCAAAGTTGCAACTCTTATAACACCCGGCAGACCAGGGGAGGTCCTTCTGCAAGTTCATGTAGATCTCATCTTCGATATTCTCAAATGTTCAGATTCATGGATCCCTCTTTACCACTTGTAAGGTTGCCTTAGCACTGTCTATGTGGCATGAAAAACAACTGTACTGCAAATTGCTATGCAATGGCATTACTGTAAGAATTCATTGTAACCGCTGAGTTTTTGCAGCACTACTCTACGGTTGTTAACATCATAACAGAGTTGACATATCTCGCTGCTTGCAACTATGTTGACATAGGGGAATGAGGGAGAAGTTTCCTGTCACATCCTTTACAGAGGTTATGTCAAGAAAAGGGGTTATGTCAAGAAAAGGGAAATGTATGTTTATAAGCTGTCTTCCCATCATCGCGATGAAGCCCTTGGAAGGATTCCTTCTCACTTATTCCAAGCCCTATCATTCCAAAATCTATCTTTCATCCATCAGCTCTGTATATATTTTACTCCCATACTCCTAAAATTGTGAGCATCATGTAATCTACCCAGAAAGTTTTTGATTTGCAACTGAATCTGATACCTATCTTACTTACAGAAAATTAGTAATGGTTAAGAATGAAGATGGAGACTATATCCTCACAAAGGGAGTACTATCTGAGAAAAAAAATGATCTTAACAAAGGGAATGATACCGACTTGAATATTTTGTAATTGTGACCATTGACAGACCGCTAGTTAAGGTAATTGTAAAAAGCACAAGTTATCAATTGGTTCATAAATGGTAACACCGACCTTTTTAAATTTGTTTGGAAGATCCTATGTCTTATATTCTATGATGGAATTACCTTGTCGTTCATATACCATCACATAGTGGAAATTGTTAATTAATTAATATGTTTCCATAGTATTTAATACAACTGAAAAGCCTAAATGTAGTTTCATATATCTCGCATTTACTCGGAAAGCGTGGATATCCGATTCAACTTATTAAGAACAGGGCATGGTAAACTCATACATGAACACTTAAACAACTTGAGATTTCTATGATAATATATGTGTAACCAGAATTCCTTCCTGCTTTTTAGTCCACACAAGATATTCTCGTTATTTGCTTAAATGCAAATATTGCTATTAAGTTACTATCAGCAATTGTAATGAATTTCTACTATATCTTCCGGAAAGCCTGGCTTCCAATTACAAAACTAGTTCGAGTTTGCTATTTAAATTTTGTATTAAATTGGATTCCGAAACTTGTCAAACAATATCTGCAAATTCCCTGATTTATTATTCAAATATCCCCATGGTCTTAAGATAAATTAATGAAATGGTCTCACTAAGAGTTATTCTATTGTTAAGCAGCAAAGGCGGAACATGAAGTGTAACTGTCTGTTGAATATCTCGCTGCTTGCAACTATGTTGACATAGGGGAATGAGGGAGAAGTTTCTTGTCACATCCTTTACAGATGTTATGTCAACAAAACGGAAATGTATGTTTATAAACCGTCTTCCCATCATCGCGATGAAGCCCTTGGAAGGATTCCTTCTCACTTATTCCAAGCCCTGTCATTCCAAAATCTATCTTTCATTCATCAGCTCTGTATATATTTTATTCCCATACTCCTAAAATTGTGAGCATCATGTAATCTACCCAGAAAGTTTTTGGATTGCAACTGAATCTGAAACCTATCTTACTTACAGAAAATTAGTAATGGTTTAGAATGAAGATGGAGACTGTATCCTCACAAAGGGAGTACTATTTGAGAAAGAAAGTGATCTTAACAAAGGGGATGATACTGACTTGAATATTTTGTAATTGTGACCATTGACAGACCACTGGTTAAGGTAATTGTAAACAACACAAGTTAGCAATTGGTTCATAAATGGTATTACCGACCTTTATAAATTTATTTGGAAGATCCTATGTCTTATATTCTATGATGGAATTACCTTGTCATTCGTATACCATCACACAGTGGAAACTATTAAATTAATTTAATATGTTTCCATAGTATTTAATACAACTGAAAAGCCTAAATGTGGTAAGAGATAATAGTTATTCATTGCTGGGATTTAATAATTTTTCCTCTAATTGTTATAATCATATTGGTAACTGTGATTTGCTTTTAATCCTTAATACACAAATTAATACATTTTTAAACATTTAAGCAATCCCGCCTGAATTGTTCACTGGTGGTATTATTTTGCAAAGGTGATGTTTTATTTGTATTTGAGGTGGATGCATTTTGATTGTTGTAAGATTGTGAATTATATGTCGTCTTAATTCTAGCAATGACTTAAGATCTCAAATCTTGTGTTTACTTTACAAACTTCATCTTATGTTTTAAGCATTTTTATTGCCATAGTGGCAATCAATCATATTTTTTGTTGTTGTTTGAAAAATGTAGAATGCAATTTGACAAGGATATCATGTTGTTTTAGGCTTGATGGGAAATAATACTGTTCCATGACCCAAAAGAATAGAAAGTAATGTTAAGATTGAGCTAACATGTGAAAGTTCCTTGCAACAAAATATTTTCAGCAACCAATAAAGGATTAAGTAATTTGATTGTATATGTAGAATGAAATTTTGAACTCAGTTTCATGTGGGTTGGCCATCACACATTGCACTATAAAATTTAATTATGGAGTAACGTTCTTGTTGATTGGTTTATTGCCTGTGTGTGGAACTTTGTAAAATGTTTGTTACTGGTATTTATGTAAATAACCTGTTGTTGTTAGTTTGACCATAACCTTCTTATCTTTTGAATGTTAATTACATGATGATTAAGGTTTGCTTCTGATTGTTGAGGGTGTTATCATTGTGCTGAATATTTTGGCCTGTTAGGTTGTATCCAAGAAATGAACGTAGCAACATCATTGTGCTTGTGTTTGCTAGCTTTGAATAGAATCTAGGAAACACTTGAAAAATATTTAAGTATTTAGATCATATTTTTACTTTTGGCATAAAAGGCAACCTGTTTCATTCATTTTCATATTGATTTTATTGATTAAAGTGAGTGGAAGGTTTCTTTCTTCAGACTAGTTCCACTAATCTTATAGAGATTATTGATTTAAGCAGCAGAATGTGTAATGTTATACACCCTGGAAGTAGACTATGATCACAGGTTGCCATAACAGTAAAATATATGTGGGATTTGTCAGCACCCAAAGTGGTCCCTTCTTTTGAAGGGCCCCAAGTGGACAGCAAGCAGTGCTGTCGCTGCCACCAACACCACTCTTCTCTCTTTGGAACTAGTGCGTGATAGCTCCAAGGGGGCAAGCCCTATTTAAAGCAAAAATCCATTAAAATCATTAATAAGACACTTCAAATGTACAATAGAAACTTGCCGCAATCTGCATTAAAACTTATATCCCTGCACAAACAAGCCTAAATTTCAGATTTGAAAGAAGATGCTCGAAATCAGAAATTGAACTTCACAAATCTGTGACAATTTCATCTTTAATCTGCAAAAAACTTGCAGATTAGCAACATCTATGCTATAAAACCACAAATAATTAATTCAAAATAGCAAACACATTATTCTTTTAAAACCATTATTAATTGGTGCTGTAATTAGATGGGCATGGGATATGGAAGAGAGAAGAATACTAGCAAGGCAACAAATTATTAATACGAATTATAAATTTGCAATTTAAAAGGATGGTGAAAATCAAATATGCCAGGGATCTTGGGTTATGTTGGTAGTCAATTTTCAACCAAACTTAATTTTTTTTTGGTCATATTTAAAATCACAAGGCTGTGTGGCTTTGTTTGACGTTTCAGACATCAAATCATCATGCAAATTTCTCGTTTTTGTTTATGCTAATTAATAATCCTATCAGCTTTTGGAAATCACCATTCCTGATTTCCAATCTGTGGTTGGAGCATTTCCTTCTTGATTATCTGCTCTTTATAGGCTCATTTTTAGTATTTACAATGTTAAAATGCAATCAAATTATTGCATTTACAAAATAAACGAAGATTTATCAAGGCCTTATGGAGACATGAAACATCCGTAGCTAGTGATTTTCTTTAGTCTTACCTCGCACTCTTGAGAAGACAATGTATTAATGGGTCACAGTCCTCATCTCCTTCAGAGACATGGAGGATCTGTAGACAGTGTTGTCCTTTCGTCTTACCTAGTGTTGTCCTTTCGTCTTACCTCTCTCTGAGTAGATAATGTATTAACGAGTCAGGGGGTTTTGTTTTTTGTGGTTATGTTACTGTAGCATATGAATGGGATGCATCCAAGCATTGAAATTTCAGAAATTGGGTTTATTGTGCATATGAAATGGCATGTGTTCATGCTTTTGAAATTTTATTTAGAGAAAAGAAAAGATGGATTTGGTATTGCATATGAATGAGATGTATTCTTCGTATATGCTTGGCCATCTATAGAGGTTTCTTGATTTTTGGTAATTAACTTAACCTCTTAATTTTGGGTAATTAACTTACTCTAAAATGAAATAAGACATTCAATGTGTTCCTTGTAA
>APFE030077447.1:19117-35593 GCA_000404065.3 Pinus taeda
ATAGAACCAAAAAATTACCTGTGTAATATTGAACACGGCCATTGCATAGCTCCGAAGTGGATACAGTCCATGAGAGTATAGTTGGTAAGATAGACCAGAGGCGAGGTGCCGAGATAGAGACGGAAGGAAACGAAACAATAAACCGTGTGACCGCATTGCCAATGCTTTTGTAATGCCGTAAACCCTGGATTGGATCTCCACCCTTCGATCCATGGGGGTAATCTTGACTGTTCATACAAGGCGGGAAGGTCAGGCGTGAGGGCCGAGAACTCCATAATCGATGCATCACATGGCCAAAGGAGTTCAGCAGTGCCACCTCGCACTATAAGGACGGGTTCCATTCAGACAAAGATGTGCTGGCGCCTGCAGGAACTGCAGCAGGACCACCAGCGCCTGCACTTCATTAAATATGCACAGCTGAGGTGGACTTACACCTAAGCTCCACCGAAAGGTCAAAGGATTACACCAAGAACCATGACAAATATATGTTGCGTGGCATTAAGCATGTCAACCTTGGTTACCATGAATACTTAACAAAGAGTTAATAAAGCGTTGAATGTGTGGTGTAGTAATTATATATATATGGTATATATGAGAAAGCCATGGGAGCAAATATGCATCAAACATTCTAGTGGTATTAAGAATAGCGTAAGGAATAGTTATGTTAGCATGCAGTAATTTTTTTTTTTTTTTAATGTATGTGGTGGAAATGCGACAAATTGGTATCAGAGCCCAGTTTCAACACTGTGGCCTCAGGCAAACATGTTTCACTATGAAAGCCGACACCATGCATATGTAAGAGAGTTAATATTTCATCTAACTGCTGTTCTCTTTATGAAGGAAAAAAAATACAGAAATACTACAGTTAACAGTTGAAGCAGTGAGGAGACAAAATGCAAGGACCCGGCAGTAATCCTCAGGAGAACCCGGAACTGTGGGTACAGTTGGGTGAGGCAACACGAAGCACCAATTTGGCAATACTGGAAATAGTTCAAGAATTGAAGAATGAAATGGCATGGTTGCGAGAGGACAACGCGCGTTTAATAGTTGAACAAGAAAGGATTCTGAAGAGCCTGTCGAACAAGCAGAATCCACCTCTATCTAACCCTAGCGCGGAGCAACAGAGGATGACAGAAGAACAAAATTATCAGGTTGAACCTGAAAATTCAGAGGGTAAAGAGGATCATTCAGACAATGTACCAGAACAACAAACTTCAAAACGTCAGAGGATAGAACTGCAGGGAGAATTCCGGAAGATTAAACCCCCACATTTCGATGGCGAACAGGAGGAAGATGTTGAAGCCTGGTTAATAAATATGAATAAATATTTCAGTTGTATGAGTATGACCATAACTTGAAAGCGAGACTAGCAATCTTCCAGTTACAAGGTAAGGCAACCTTGTGGTGGGAAGAAATCAAGATTGTCAAGGGGGTCGGCGAACGAACCATTACATGGGAGAAGTTCCAGAAATACTTCAAAGAAAGGTACCTGACTGAGCGCTTCTATGATGAGAAGGCAAGGGAATTTCATGACTTAAGACTAGGCCAGCAGACCATGGATGAGTTCATTAATCATTTTACCTCCCTGTTACGTTATGTACCTTACATCAAGGAGGAGAAAGCTAAGGTCCAAATATTTGTGAGCAGCTTATCTGCGTATATAAGGGAGAGGATTGAGTTTGACAATCCTAGGACTATGGATGAGGCTATTCGTAAAGCAAGGATATGCTATCATCAGAGTAAGCAGAAGGGGGATACTTCGAATAAAAGATGGAATGAAAAAAGGAGCAGTCGAATGGTTGGAAGCAGCAAGGGAGGTCGCAACAATGGAAATAAGGGAACTGGTAAAGGATTAAACAGCAGATCTATAACAAGAAGTGCGCCCCGAACTAGACCAGGACGTGAAAACAGAGTGAGTGAGCAGCCTGCTAGACCAGAAGGTGAGGGAATGACCAGACCTCTAGTTCAATGCTGGGGCTGTGGAGGGCCTCACTATGTTAAAAACTGCCCACAGCAAAAGGGGATAGACCAGATATCCCAGATTCATGAAGCATCGACCGTTGGGGACGTGGCACATAGTGTACCCAGAATCAATGCAGCGTTGGAGGACCGCCAAGCGGAGTACCAGCCATCCATGGTTGAATTTGAAGGTAAAATTTCAAACCTTTCCATAGCTGTTCTTATTGACCCAGGGGCTACTTTAAGTTATGTTAGCCCAAAAATAGTAGAACAGTGTAAACTGCAAGCTGAAAAGTTCAAGAATCCGTGGCTGGTCCAACTAGCTACAGGAGCCAAGAGACGAGTCTTGGCCAAAGTAAATAATTGCTCCTTAACCATAGCCGGACAGCCAATAGTGGCAGATTTGAATGTACTACCGTTGGGTTCCTATGATATCTTGATTGGGATGGATTGGCTGGAGAAACACTGGTCCTTAGTGAATTGCAAGAAAAAAACTATTTACTATAAGGATGATAGTGGGGAGCAGCAGGAGTTACAAGGAATCAAACATCCTGTATAGATTCGACCCATTACAGCAACTCAGTTAGCTAAATGCATCAGAAAGAAATGTCAAATCTATGCTATTCAGGTGGGTTACGCTAATCAGAAGGATAAAACCGCCATGTTGGGTAACATTCCGGTGGTGCAGGATTTTGCAGATGTTTTTCCCGAGGAGGTACCAAGATTACCACCTAAAAGAGATGTGGATTTCACCATTGAACTGATTCCGGGGGCAGCACCTGTATCACGGGCACCCTACCGTATGAGTGTACCAGAACTAACAGAATTAAAAATGCAACTGCAAGAACTGTTAGACAAAAATTACATCCGTCCCAGTGTGTCACCTTGGGGAGCCCCAGTGCTGTTCGTCAAAAAGAAAGATGGAACCTTTCAGATGTGCATTGATTATCGTCAGCTGAATAAGCTCACGATCAAAAATAAATATCCTTTGCCTAGGATCGACGAACTTTTTGATCAGGTGAAGGGAGCGACGGTATTCTCTAAAATCGATCTGCGATCTGGTTACCATCAGATCAAAATTAAAGAGGAGGATATCGCTAAGACCGCTTTCAGAACGCGGTATGGGCATTACGAATTCGTGGTGCTACCTTTTGGTCTGACCAATGCACCTGCTACCTTCATGTGTTTGATGAACAGAGTGTTTCACAGATTTTTAGACAAATTTGTGTTGATATTCATAGATGATATTCTGATTTATTCCCGATCTAGAAAGGAGCATGAGGAACACCTAAGATTGGTGTTGCAAACTTTGCGAGAACATCAATTGTATGCAAAGTTTAGCAAGTGTGATTTCTTCAAGGAAGAGATACAATACTTGGGCCATGTAATCACAAAGGAAGGAATTGCAGTAGACCCTGAAAAAATCAGAACTATAATGGAGTGGCCCATACCAAAGGACGTGGCAGATATTAGGTCCTTTATCGGGCTAGCGGGTTATTATAGAAGATTTGCCGAAGGCTTTTCTAGGGTAGCATACCCTATCACCTCCTTACAAAAGAAAGGAAAAGTGTTTAAGTGGACTTCAGAATGTCAGAAGAACTTTGAACAACTCAAGCACTTACTCACCACAGCACCCATATTGAGTATAGCTGATCCTAATAAGGATTACATGGTCTGCACTGACGCAAGTAAAGAAGGCGTGGGAGGGGTGCTGATGCAAGAGGGAAGAGTCATTCCATAAGAATCAAGGAAGCTGAAAGAACATGAGCAGAAATACTCTGCTTACGATCTGGAGTTAGCAGCTGTTATTCATGCCCTGAAAATGTGGAGGCACTATCTTTTAGGAAGAAAATTTATGCTGCTAACAGACCACCACAGCCTAACAAATTATTTCAGCCAACCCACCTTAAACACGAGGCAAGCTCGTTGGGCTGACTTCTTAACTGGGTTCGACTTTGAAATTAAGCATTTAAAAGGAAAGGAGAACCGAGTGGCTGATGCATTAAGTCGAAAGGTACAATGCGTGTGCAAGATTTCAGTTAGTAAATGGCAGAGTACTTTATTTGAAAAGATAAAATCAACAACTGAACGTGATGCTGTTTACCAGCAAATTAAACAGCAATTACAACAATTTTTTGGTAAGGAAACACAACAAGGGTATGAGCTGGATGATGCCGGAATGCTATACTTTAACAAAAAGCTGTATGTACCCAATGAAGATGGTATTAAGAAGCTGATTCTGGATGAATTTCATATCAGCCATTATACCAGGCATCCAGGATACCAGAAAATGGTTACCGCTCATCGGAAAGAATATTACTGGCCAAAAATGAAGAAGGAGGTAGCTGAGTATCTAGCACGATGTCTAGAATGTCAGCAGATCAAGGCAGAGCATTTGCATCCAGCAGGGCTGCTACAACCCTTACCCATTCCGGAATGGAAATGGGAGACTATCTCCATGGATTTTATAACTGGATTGCCTCGAACGAAGAAGAATAATGATTCCATTATGGTGGTAGTGGATAAATTGAGTAAGGCAGCACACTTCATACCTGTGCAATCAACATATAAGGCTATGCAAATTGCTCATATTTTCATGCAAAATATATTCAAATTGCATGGACTTCCGAAGGTAATCATCTCTGACCATGATGTTAAGTTTACATCAGCCTTTTGGCAGACACTATTTGCTGAACTGGGAACGCAGCTGAACTTTAGCACAACCTATCACCCCCAAACAGATGGTCAAACGGAGCGAGTGAATCAGGTTGTAGAGGACATGCTGAGAGCATGCGTTATGATGAAGCCAACCCAATGGGAAGAATATCTCCACCTGGTCGAATTTGCATATAATAATGGGTATCACTCCTCAACTCAGTTGAGTCCTTTTGAGGTCATGTATGGGCGGAAGTGCCGCACACCCTCAAGTTGGGGTGGACCTGAGGACAAGTTACGAATTAGTCCTGAAATGCTCAAGGAAATGGAAGAAACGGTAAAAACGGTGCGTACCAACTTAAAAGCCGCTCAGGATAGACAGAAAAGTTTTGCTGATCGAAAAAGAAGGTTCAAGGAATTCCAAGTTGGGGATCATGTGTTTGTTAGAATCCAACCCAGAAGAAGTACCTTGCAGTGGAGCGGATGTGCCAAACTTGCACCCCGCTATTTTAGACCTTTTCAAATCTTGGCAAGGGTGGGGCCGGTAGCTTATCAACTCGCTCTACCAGGCCATATTAGGATCCATAATGTCTTTCACGTTTCCGTATTGAAACAATACGTATACGATCCTAAACATGTAATTCAATGGCAGAATGTTCGGGTAAGAATTAATCTGGCCACTCTAGATAAGTTTTGTTCCTGAACAAGAAAATAACTTAATCTATTGCTGATTGCAGGTCGAACCGGAAGGCGAGGTTCTGGTCGAACCACTGACCATTCTCGACCGAAGAGAAGTGCAGCTGCGGAAACGGGTTATTTCCCAAGCTAAGGTGCAGTGGCAACATTATGGGACTAAAGAGGCCACTTGGGAGGATGAAGAACTCCTTAGAGAAGCTTACCCAAATTTGTTTAAGGGTGACAGACATCGGGACGATGTCCAATCACAGGAGGGGGAGATGTAATGACCCCAGGATATGTAATTGTGAAAGTTTACTGTGGTAAAAGACAGTAATACAGTTGTTGTTATGTTTTAAACAAAACTGTGATAAACTATTTCTTTTAATTAAAGTAATTTAAATATTCCATGAAATGCTGGCAGCCTCTAAGAGGTGAATTTTAAAGAAAAAGATCAGTTGTGATAACTGATGGTAACTACCCTCCAAAACAGGAAAAATCCTAACTGAGGGAGGAGGTTCTGAGCTGGGAGGACAGACAGAAGAAATTCTTTTCCAAGAACAGGAAAAAGGAAAAAGGAGAAGAAAAAGAGAATTGGTTAAGTCTGGTTAGGACCAGATAACCAGGCACAGAGAGTGCACAAATCCTGTTGAGGGCTGGAGGCCTGCAGGATGGCTCGGGGGGAGAATTCTGTCTGAGGATGGGTCTCATGGTTGGGTGGAAGAGCATACACAAGCATAGGTGACCTGCTTGAGAAATCATTTTTGTTACTGGCGAACCAGGTACGGTTTCAACTGTAGAGTCTTTGTTTGAATATGAATATACAGTGAATGTACAATAGTCAAACAAGAAGCAAGTTCTTTCCTAGTTACTGTTATAACGTTAGGAAACTGTATAGATATGGTTGCAGTTAAAAGACAGGTTATTATAAACCTAGATTAAATGTAGATAAAGCTACATAGAAAAATATAGTAAAACTGGTTATAGGAACCAGGAAAGGTAACCAAGAAACTGGTTATCGAATGACGGGCAGAGTATAAGCTCGTGCAGAAGATTGAGTCAATGTTTAAAACTACATATCTTGATAAATGATCATATAAAAATCTGAGTGTGTCGACAGAGTGAGAATTAAATCTCTGAGTCCGAATAGGCGAGCACTGACAGAAGTCAGATGCTACCTTGCTGACGGAGGAGAGTTAAACCCTCGGTTGTTATTACAACTGTCTAACGAAAAACGAAAATACACCAAAGAATACCAGACGGATAGCGTTAATTTGATAGCTGTACAAAACAGTAAATGAGATTATTATGTCATTTCAACAAACGATAGTCTCAAGAATACAGTGTTAGCGAGCACGGTAACACGAAGCCAACTCCGTCGAGCGACAAACTAGAGGGGCATATGTTCATGTAATGTATATGGAACCCTGTGCATATAAATCGAGAAAGGGAAATATATTTATTGCATCCGAAATCTTGTGTATGAAACGGAGGTGGAAAATATATTCATATACATATAAACCTGTGCATGCAAGCGAAAGAAGTATGCTTACATATATAAGATAAATCGAGTATACAATGCAATGAAAACCTTAAACATACATGTGAGGTGCGATATTATCCATAGCGGAAGGAAAGAACGAAATATCGTTATGGCTAACCATTCTGGATCATACAGTATATATAATGCTATCTAGTGAGCCGAGAGCACGCTATTCAAACATTACTGTATAAACAACAGAATTATTACTAATCAATCCTAGCCAGTAAGACAGATGCATAAGAATACAGAGCAACGGCATGGGCAACCATTATAATCTGAGTCATATACGAAGATGCGGATATAAAGAAATGCACAATCTAGCACTTGATAGCATAAGTCCTTGCACCGTTGGAAAAACGATAAGAGAGAACAGAGTATATGTACATATTCATGGATACATAAAATGTGGACTGCCCTGAGGGCACAGATAGAGCCACCGACATAAAGCTATAAGTTTATAAACACTTCAATACCTGAGTGAAAAAAAAACCTTGAACGAATTACAGAAGTTTACTTAAAAAGAACCAAACCCTCATTCAAGGTCCAGATTCATGAGCTGGGTCTGCGCATCACAGCTAGACCCGAAACCCATAGTTAAGAACAGAAATGACAAATCATAAACAGAGTATGCCGCAAGGGGCAGCCGTGTGACCAAGCAAGAAACCTTAAAATACATGCAAGCGAACTATGTGAGTTCCGCCGTGCTCACTAACAAATCTGGCGGGTATGGACTCGACCAGTCTTAAAGGAGGAAGCAAATACAAGTCTTGAGGGCTCTCTGAGGAGTATACCTCGGCCGGTGCAGCAATAAGGCCCTCATGGAGCGGCAGTCTGCAACCATAACCTAGATAACCTTAAACCCTGAGGCGGAGAAGCTTATATAAAGGAACAGAGACAAGGTTTGAGCTTACCTGTAGCCGCTGCGAGGGGAAGCTGTCATGCACAGCTGCTTGACATTATCCATGGAGTCGCATCATCAGCTGCGCCTAGGAGCCAAAAAACATTTAGAACTGTAAGGACTCGTATGAAGATAAATTAACTGTAAGACTGAAGATTTCATAACCAATAAGTTTACCGTAAATACACAGGGAACATAGAACCAAAACATTACCTGTGTAATATTGAACACGGCCACTGCATAGCTCCGAAGTGGATACAGTCCATGAGAGTATAGTTGGTAAGATAGACTAGAGGCGAGGTGCCGAGACAGAGCCAGAAGCAAACGAAACAATAAACCCTGTGACCGCGTTGCCAATTCTTTTGTAATGTCGTAAACCCTGGATTGGATCTCCACCCTTCGATCCATGGGGGTAATCCTAACCGTTCATACAAGGCAGGAAGGTCAGGCGTGAGGGCCGAGAACTCCATAATCGATGCATCACATGGCCAAAGGAGTTCAGCAGTGCCACCTCGCACTATAAGGACGGGTGCCATTAAGACAGAGATGTGCTGGCGCCTGCAGGAACTGCAGCAGGACCACGAGCGCCTGCACTTCATTAAATACGCACAGCTGAGGTGGACTTACAGCTAAGCTCCACCGAAAGGTCAAAGGATTACACCAAGAACCATGACAAATATATGTTGCGTGGCATTAAGCATGTCAACCTTGGTTACCATGAATACTTAACAAAGAGTTAATAAAGCCTTGAATGTGTGGTGTAGTAATTATATATATATGGTATATATGATAAAGCCATGGGAGCAAATATGCATCAAACATTCTAGTTGTATTAAGAATAGCGTAAGATGAATAGTTATGTTAGCATGCAGTAAATTTTTTTTTTTTTTTTATGTATGTGGTGGAAATGTGATAAATTGGTATCAGAGCCCAGTTTCAACACTGTGGCCTCAGGCAAACATGTTTCACTGTGAAAGCCTACACCATGCATATGTAGGAGAGTTAATATTTCATCTAACTGTTGTTCTGTTTATGAAGGAAAAAAAAAATACAGAATTACAACAGTTAACAGTTGAAGCAGTGAGGAGACAAAATGCAAGGACCCGATAGTAATCCTCAGGAGAACCCGAAACTGTGGGTACAGTTGGGTGAGGCAACACGAAGCACCAATTTGGCAATACTGGAAACGGTTCAAGAATTGAAGAATGAAATGGCATGGTTGCGAGAGGACAACGCGCGTTTAACAGTTGAACAAGAAAGGATTCTGAAGAGCCTGTCAGACAGGCAGAATCCACCTCTATCTAACCCTAGCGCGGAGCAGCAGAGGATGACAGAAGAACAAAATTATCAGGTTGAACCTGAAATTTCAGAGGGTAAAGAGGATCATTCAGACAATGTACCAGAACCGCAAACTTCAAAACGTCAGAGGATAGAACTGCAGGGAGAATTCCGGAAGATTAAACCCCCACATTTCGATGGCGAACAGGAGGAAGCTGCTGAAGCCTGGTTAATAAATATGAATAAATATTTTCAGTTGTATGAGTATGACCATAACTTGAAAGCGAGACTAGCAATCTTCCAGTTACAAGGTAAGGCAACCTTGTGGTGGGAAGAAATCAAGATTGTCAAGGGGGTCAGCGAACGAACCATTACATGGGAGAAGTTCCAGAAATACTTCAAAGAAAGGTACCTGACTGAGCGCTTCTATGATGAGAAGGCAAGGGAATTTCATGACTTAAGACTAGGCCAGCAGACCATGGACGAGTTCATTAATCGTTTTACCTCCCTGTTACGTTATGTACCTTACATCAAGGAGGAGAAAGCTAAGGTCCAAAGATTTGTGAGCAGCTTACCTGCGTATATAAGGGAGAGGATTGAGTTTGACAATCCTAGGACTATGGATGAGGCTATTCGTAAAGCAAGGATCTACTATCAACAGAGTAAGCAGAAGGGGGATACTTCGAATAAAAGATGGAATGAAAAAAGGAGCAGTCGAATGGTTGGAAGCGGCAAGGGAGGTTGCAGCAATGGAAATAAGGGAACTGGTAAAGGATTAAATAGCAGATCTGTAACAAGAAGTGCGCCCCGAACTAGACCAGGAAGTGAAAACAGAGTGAGTGAGCAGCCTGCTAGACCAGAAGGTGAGGGAATGACCAGACCTCCAGTTCAATGCTGGGGCTGTGGAGGGCCTCACTATGTTAAAAACTACCCACAGCGAAAGGGGACAGACCAGATATCCCAGATTCATGAAGCATCGACCGTTGGGGACGTGGCACGTAGTGTACCCAGAATCAATGCAGCGTTGGAGGACCGCCAAGCGGAGTACCAACCATCCATGGTTGAATTTGAAGGTAAAATTTCAAACCTTTCCATAGCTGTTCTTATTGACCCAGGGGCTACTTTAAGTTATGTTAGCCCAAAAATAGTAGAACATTGTAAACTGCAAGCTGAAAAGTTCAGGAATCCGTGGCTGGTCCAACTAGCTACAGGAGCCAAGAGACGAGTCTTGGCCAAAGTAAATAATTGCTCCTTAACCATAGCCGGACAGCCAATAGTGGCAGATTTGAATGTACTACCGTTGGGTTCCTATGATATCTTGATTGGGATGGATTGGCTGGAGAAACACTGGTCCTTAGTGAATTGCAAGAAAAAAACTATTTACTATAAGGATGACGGTGGGGAGCAGCAGGAGTTACAAGGAATCAAACATCCTGTACAGATTTGACGCATTACAGCAACTCAGTTAGCTAAATGCATCAGAAAGAAATGTCAAATCTATGCTATTCAGGTGGGTTACGCTAATCAGAAGAATAAAACCGCCATGTTGGGTAACATTCCGGTGGTGCAGGATTTTGCAGATGTTTTTCCCGAGGAGGTACCAGGATTACCACCTAAAAGAGATGTGGATTTCACCATTGAACTGATTCCGGGGGCAGCACCTGTATCACGGGCACCCTACCGTATGAGTGTACCAGAACTAACAGAATTAAAAATGCAGCTGCAAGAACTGTTAGACAAAAATTACATCCGTCCCAGTGTGTCACCTTGGGGAGCCCCAGTGTTGTTCGTCAAAAAGAAAGATGGAACCTTTCGGATGTGCATTGATTATCGTCAGCTGAATAAGCTCACGATCAAAAATAAATATCCTTTGCCTAGGATCGACGAACTTTTTGATCAGGTGAAGGGAGCGACGGTATTCTCTAAAATCGATCTGCGATCTGGTTACCATCAGATCAGAATTAAAGAGGAGGATATCGCTAAGACTGCTTTCAGAACGCGGTATGGGCATTATGAATTCGTGGTGCTACCTTTTGGTCTGACTAATGCACCTGCTACCTTCATGTGTTTGATGAACAGAGTGTTTCACAGATTTTTAGACAAATTTGTGTTGATATTCATAGATGATATCCTGATTTATTCCCGATCTAGAAAGGAGCATGAGGAACACCTAAGATTGGTGTTGCAAACTTTACGAGAATATCAATTGTATGCAAAGTTTAGCAAGTGTGATTTCTTCAAGGAAGAGATACAATACTTGGGCCATGTAATCACAAAGGAAGGAATTGCAGTAGACCCTGAAAAAATCAGAACTATAATGGAGTGGCCCATACCAAAGGACGTGGCAGATATTAGGTCCTTTATGGGGCTAGCGGGTTATTATAGAAGATTTTTCGAAGGCTTTTCTAGGGTAGCATACCCTATCACCTCCTTACAAAAGAAAGGAAAAGTGTTTAAGTGGACTTCAGAATGTCAGAAGAGCTTTGAACAGCTCAAGCACTTACTCACCACAGCACCCATATTGAGTATAGCTGATCCTAATAAGGATTACGTGGTCTGCACTGACGCAAGTAAAGAAGGCATGGGAGGGGTGCTGATGCAAGAGGGAAGAGTCATTGCATATGAATCAAGGAAGCTGAAAGAACATGAGCAGAAATACTCTGCTTACGATCTGGAGTTAGCAGCTGTTATTCATGCCCTGAAAATGTGGAGGCACTATCTTTTAGGAAGAAAATTTCTGCTGCTAACAGACCACCACAGCCTAACAAATTATTTCAGCCAACCCACCTTAAACACGAGGCAAGCTCGTTGGGCTGACTTCTTAAGTGGGTTCAACTTTGAAATTAAGCATTTAAAAGGAAAGGAGAACCGAGTGGCTGATGCATTAAGTCGAAAGGTACAATGCGTGTGCAAGATTTCAGTTAGTAAATGGCAGAGTACTTTATTTGAAAAGATAAAATCAACAGCTGAACGTGATGCTGTTTACCAGCAAATTAAACAGCAATTACAACAATTTTTTGGTAAGGAAACACAACAAGGGTATGAGCTGGATGATGCCGGAATGCTGTACTTTAACAAAAAGTTGTATGTACCCAATGAAGATGGTATTAAGAAGCTGATTCTGGATGAATTTCATATCAGCCATTATACCGGGCATCCAGGATACCAGAAAATGGTTACCGCTCTTCGGAAAGAATATTACTGGCCAAAAATGAAGAAGGAGGTAGCTGAGTATGTAGCACAATGTCTAGAATGTCAGCAGATAAAGGCGGAGCATTTGCATCCAGCAGGGCTGCTACAACCCTTACCCATTCCGGAATGGAAATGGGAGACTATCTCCATGGATTTTATAACTGGATTGCCTCGGACGAAGAAGAATAATGATTCCATTATGGTGGTAGTGGATAAATTGAGTAAGGCAGCACACGTCATACCTGTGCAATCAACATATAAGGCTGTGCAAATTGCTCATATTTTCATGCAAAATATATTCAAATTGAATGGACTTCCGAAGGTAATCATCTCTGACCATGATGTTAAGTTTACATCAGCCTTTTGGCAGACACTATTTGCTGAACTGGGAACGCAGCTGAACTTTAGCACAGCCTATCATCCCCAAACAGATGGTCAAACGGAGTGAGTGAATCAGGTTGTGGAGGACATGCTGAGAGCATGCGTTATGATGAAGCCAACCGAATGGGAAGAATATCTCCACCTGGTCGAATTTTCATATAATAATGGGTATCACTCCTCAACTCAGTTGAGTCCTTTTGAGGTCATGTATGGGCGGAAGTGCCGCACACCCTCAAGTTGGGGTGGACCTGAGGACAAGTTACGAATTGGTCCTGAAATGCTCAAGGAAATGGAAGAAACGGTAAAAAGGGTGCGTACCAACTTAAAAGTCGCTCAGGATAGACAAAAAAAGTTTTGCTGATCGAAAAAGAAGATTCAAGGAATTCCAAGTTGGGGATCATGTGTTTGTTAGAATCCAACCCAGAAGAAGTACCTTGCAGTGGAGCAGATGTGCCAAACTTGCACCCCGCTATTTTGGACCTTTTCAAATCTGGGCAAGGGTGGGGCCGGTAGCTTATCAACTCACTCTACCAGGCCATATTAGGATCCATAATGTATTTCATGTTTCCGTATTGAAACAATACATATACAATCCTAAACATGTAATTCAATGGCAGAATGTTCGGGTAAGAATTAATCTGGCCACTCTAGATAAGTTTTGTTCCTGAACAAGAAAATAACTTAATCTATTGCTGATTGCAGGTCGAACCGGAAGGCGAGCTTCTGGTCGAACCACTGACCATTCTCGACCGGAGAGAAGTGCAGCTGCGGAAACGGGTTATTTCCCAAGCTAAGGTGTAGTGGCAACATTATGGGCCTGAAGAGGCCACTTGGGAGGATGAAGAACTCCTTAGAGAAGCTTACCCGAATTTGTTTAAGGGTGACAGACATCGGGACGATGTCCAATCACAGGAGGGGGAGATGTAATGACCCCAGGATATGTAATTGTGAAAGTTTATTGTGGTAAAAGACAGTAATACAGTTGTTGTTATGTTTTAAACAAAACTGTGATAAACTATTTCTTTTAATTAAAGTAATTTAAATATTCCATGAAATGCTGGCAGCCTCTAAGAGGTGAATTTTAAAGAAAAAGATCAGTTGTGATAACTGATGGTAACTACCCTCCAAAACAGGAAAAGTCCTGACTGAGGGAGGAGGTTCGGTGCTGTGAGGACAGACAGAAGAAATTCTTTTCCAAGAACAGGAAAAAGGAAAAAGAGAAGAAAAAGAGAATTGGTTAAGTCTGGTTAGGACCAGATAACCAGGCACAGAGAGTGCACAAATCCTGTTGAGGGCTGGAGGCCTGCAGGATGGCTCGGGGGGAGAATTCCGTCTGAGGATGGGTCTCATGGCTGGGTGGAAGAGCATACACAAGCACAGGTGACCTGCTTGAGAAATCATTTTTGTTACTGGCGAACCAGGTACCGTTTCAACTGCAGAGTCTCTGTTTGAATATGAATATACAGTGAATGTACAATAGTCAAACAGGAAGCAAGTTCTTTCCTAGTTACTGTTATAATGTTAGGAAACTGTATAGATATGGTTGCAGTTAAAAGATAGGTTATTATAAACCTAGATTGACTGTAGATAAAGCTACATAGAAAAATATAGTAAAACTGGTTATAGGAACCAGGAAAGGTAACCAAGAAACTGGTTATCGAATGACGGGCAGAGTATAAGCTCGTGCAGAAGATTGAGTCAATGTTTAAAACTACATATCTTGATAAATGATCATATAAAAATCTGAGTGTGTCGACAGAGTGAGAATTAAATCTCTGAGTCCGAATAGGCGAGCACTGACAGAAGTCAGATGCTACCTTGCTGACGGAGGAGAGTTAAACCCTCGGTTGTTATTACAACTGTCTAACGAAAAACGAAAATACACCAAAGAATACCAGACGGATAGCGTTAATTTGATAGCTGTACAAAACAGTAAATGAGATTATTATGTCATTTCAACAAACCATAGTCTCAAGAATACAGTGTTAGCAAGCACGGTAACACGAAGCCAACTCCGTCGAGCAACAAACTAGAGGGGCATATGTTCATGTAATGTATATGGAACCCTGTGCATATAAATCGAGAAAGGGAAATATATTTATTGCATCCGAAATCCTGTGTATGAAATTGAGGTGGAAAATATATTCATATATACATATACACCTGTGCATGCAAGCGAAAGAAGTATGCTTACATATATAAGATAAATCGGGTATATAATGCAATGAGAACCTTAAACATACATGTGAGGTGCGATATTATCCATAGCGGAAGGAAGGAACGAAATATCGTTATGGCTAACCATTCTGGATCATACAGTATATATAATGCTATCTAGTGAGCCGAGAGCACGCTATTCAAACATTACTGCATAAACAACATAATTTTTACTAATAAATCCTAGCCAGTAAGACAGATGCATAAGAATACAGAGCAACGGCATGGGCAACCATTATAATCTGAGTCATATACGAAGGTGCAGATATAAAGAAATGCACAATCTAGCACTTGATAGCATAAGTCCTTGCACCGTTGGAAAAACGATAAGAGAGAACAGAGTATATGTACATATTCATGGATACATAAAATGTGGACTGCCCTGAGGGCGCAGACAGAGCCACCGTCATAAAGCTATAAGTTTATACAAAGTTCAATAGCTGAGTGAAAAAAAAACCTTGAACGAATTATAGAAGTTTACTTAAAAAGAACCAAACCCTCATTCAAGGTCCAGATTCATGAGCTGGGTCTGCGCATCACAGCTAGACCCGAAACCCATAGTTAAGAACAGAAATGACAAATCATAAACAGAGTATGCCGCAAGGGGCAGCCGTGTGACCAAGCAAGAAACCTTAAAATACATGCAAGCGAAATATGTGACTTCCGCCGTGCTCACTAACAAATCTGGCGGGTATGGACTCGACCAGTCTTAAAGGAGGAAGCAAATACAAGTCTTGAGGGCTCTCTGAGGAGTATACCTCGGCCGGTGCAGCAATAAGGCCCTCATGGAGTGGCAGTCTGCAAGCATAACCTAGATAACCTTAAACCCTGAGGCGGAGAAGCTTATATAAAGGAACAGAGACAAGGTTTGAGCTTACCTGTAGTCGCTGTGAGGGGAAGCTGTCATGCACAGCTGCTTGACATTATCCATGGAGTCGCATCATCAGCTACGTGCCTAGGAGCCAAAAAAAACATTTAGAACTGTAAGGACTCGTATGAAGATAAATTAACTGTAAGACTGAAGATTTCATAACCAATAAGTTTACCGTAAATACACAGGGAACATAGAACCAAAACATTACCTATGTAATATTGAACACGGCCACTGCATAGCTCCGAAGTGGATACAGTCCATGAGAGTATAGTTGGTAAGATAGACCAGAGGCGAGGTGCCGAGACAGAGCCGGAAGAAAACGAAACAATAAACCCTGTGACCGCGTTGCCAATGCTTTCGTAATGCCATAAACCCTGGATTGGATCTCCACCCTTCGATCCATGGGGGTAATCCTGACCGTTCATACAAGGCGGGAAGGTCAGGCGTGAGGGCCGAGAACTCCATAATCGATGCATCACATGGCCAAAGGAGTTCAGCAGTGCCACCTCACACTATAAGGACGGGTGCCATTAATACAGAGATGTGCTGGCGCCTGCAGGAACTGCAGCAGGACCACCAGCGCCTGCACTTCATTAAATATGCACAGCTGAGGTGGACTTACAGCTAAGCTCCACCGAAAGGTCAAAGGATTACACCAAGAACCATGACAAATATATGTTGTGTGGCATTAAGCATGTCAACCTTGGTTACCATGAATACTTAACAAAGAGTTAATAAAGCGTTGAATGTGTGGTGTAGTAATTATATATATATGGTATATATGATAAATCCATGGGAGCAAAT
>APFE030077452.1:0-94794 GCA_000404065.3 Pinus taeda
GACTTGTTGCAGGATTCATGTGTTGGACAGCAGTTCAATAAGTGTTTCTACCCTTTCTCTGAAATTTTATATCAGTCTATAATATCATCCTATCCATTTATGAATAATTCGCATAAGAGATTGGAACATAATTCACTTAATTGTGCTCTATTTTTATATGTTATTATTCTTGATTTTTTCTTCCAAATTAGTTATAAGCATGAATTATTAAATGCTCTTGCTTTACTAATTTAAACATTGTTGGTTACTATAACAAAGGATTCTTCATTGCTCTTTGTTTGTAGTCATTTCATTTCTTTCTTTTGGACATGGTGAAAGACTCTTAGTTGTCTTTCATCCCTTCAAAATCATCCCATCCACTTTAAATTTTAAGGATTGTTCTCTGTCTAGCTATCTTGCCCTGTAATACCATCTTGTGCTTAGAATAGAAATCGAGTAAAGCCATCATTTGACTCCATAGCCCAATGGACTGAAAGCTCTCAATCTTGCCCTTAGTTTGTGGATTCCACCATTTTCCCAGAACAAACTCTTGAATCTATAACTAGCCTAAAACCTTCCAAGAACAAAGATAAATCATAAAGAGAGAGCCCTCTCTAGATGCAGATTGGCTAGATTCGGCATCTAAAAGGTTGTTTTGTGGTTACCTCGGGTATAATTTCCTCTTACACAACTTTGAGGAAAACCTGAGTGATAACAGCCCCCTCGAAGAGGCTAAATTCTAAGGCGTTGATCTATCTTTTCTATATTTTCTTGAGCTGGTTTCATAACAATACCTTACAATAGTTATTAGTTATGAACAACTTTGCAATTAGTTTCTAGTGTTCATTTACTCTTGTATGTATTGGATGGTTTTAGCTAACTAATTCCTCTTGAGATGTACTTAATCTTATTTTTGTTCTATTATACTCATGTCTTGTGCTTCAATTTTATCATATCTGATTTTATTCATATTCATCCTCTAGGTATTTCATTCTAACCCTCAGATTAAAATCTTTTCACGCAAAACCCAAGAGAAAAGACAAAAACATGAGGAAGATGAACCCACATACTAGATGGGACTCTTATCCAAAACGATATGAGGTCTAATTGGGACTTCATACTAGGGATATCCCCTTACCATTGGCAGTTCATTTTCACCTTGTCAACACCATGGTATCCACCCATGGTATTCAATGATGTAATTCAAGGAGGAATAAAAAATAGTATAAATAATTGGCCTCACCTTTCATAATAGGGAATTCAATGTTCCATAATGTAGATGTAGTAGTGTTCCCTTCCCATTTAATAAATAATTAGTTTTGATTGTATATCTTGTTCTCTCTCTTTTCATATTTTATGGTATGTATTTAATTCATGCATTCTTTAATCAAATTTCTCATGCTTATTTCCATCATCCTCTCACATAATTTAAACCTCCTTGATCTTATCCCCCAAGGTCTAAATTAGATACTATACAACAACAAAATTTTCTTATATTTCTTGCAGTTGGAGTAATGTCTATTCCAAGCTACTTGAGGAGTTTTGAGTTGGTTGTTTGGGACACATAAAATATTTAGCATGGAGGAGATTTTGGTCCCTCATTTTTACCTTGTTTTAACTACTAATTAAACCCTTTTTGTACAAATGAGATTCCCTTTTAACAAAATTCTCTCTCTTTCCACCAATTCCACATGATTCTTGCAAAATAACAATACTTTAGAGAATTATAGGAAATAAGTGTTGATTTTTGTAACTATAGTTGGTTTTCATAACGTCTTTGATGTATTTATAAGCATGTTCTTTATGCTAGAAACAAAGACAAATATATTAGTGGACGTGTTCTTCGTGACAATTTAAAATAAGAAATTTTTGTAAGCTCCAAAAAGAAGAAGTTGGCCTCCTCCTAGTCAAGTCGGCCCAGCCACTAAGATACATATTTCCATCCCATTGGATCAATATAAATAACGGTGAGTCATCTCCATCAAAAGGAAATTTGCATTGCTTTTGCTCATGAGTAATTTTAGATCTCCCCTTTTGTGATTCAACCTATTCTTAGGCAATAAGGAAAGTCCATTGAGGTAGAAAAATATCCTATTATGAGGTGGAAAGGAAAGTTTATTTGAGGCAACAAAATATCCTATTCAAAGCCAACGAAAATTTCATCATATGAAGTAGTGAAACATGAGGCAAGAAGGTCGAATCTCTAAGATGTAATTGAATTGTAGGAACAAGTTTTTGATTGAAGAAGAAAAACATAGCAGAGTATTTTTTTTTCCCTTGGGCCAATTGACTTGACTAGGAGGATGGAATAGGTTTGGCCTAGTTGTTTATGTTGACTTATATGTGTCTCTCTTGAATTGACGAATTCTCTATTGAAAAGGTTGCAAGGTTTTCCCCATGTAGGTTTTCGAAGGGAAAATCTTCATGTTTTTTGTGTTGTTATATCTTTATGATCCTATTGTATTAAATTTTATATGGTTGATGTCTTCAATTTAATTATTGAATGATGAAATATTTAATAAGAATGTGAAAACATCAAACTTATTAAAAATAATTATCATTATAGAAGACTCTTTTAAAATAAACATGGTATCAAAGCTATGGGTGAAGAGCAGCCCTAATATTCAAAAGAATCCCTAATACACAAGAATACCTAATCTCTGTAAAATATAAAAGATAAATGTTTCATGACCCTTTCTTGAATTAATAAGAAGGCAAAAATTTTTGAAGAGTTCCTAACCTCGTCTAAATCGCTAACTATGCCACATATTAGCCTCGGGAGAAGTCTAAGAAGGCCGAAGTTCTAAATCTTCGGGTCAAAAATATCATATTTGATAAGGTCCAAATTATATTTAGTATGAGAAAGGCCAAAGTCCTTACTTTATCTCTATGGGGAAAATCATCACCTCAAGAAGTATGTGATCCTTGTTTGAAAAGACATAAACTTGTGATGAAATCTTTTGTATCTAGATCCAAAAAAATTTGAAAATATCAGAGGCCAAAATTCTTCAGATCAATACTTAATTTTAAATCTGAAAAACCTCAATTAGAGATATAATAGTCACTTATAAAATAAGGCCAGGTGATCTCTCAGAAAAATCCACAGCCTATATGATTTGCTTGTAGTGATTAGCATTTAAAAAGGAAGAATCATTAGGAGTATATATTGACTTCTTGAGCATATAAATTGTTTTGACATAGGTTGAATAATCTTGACTATGACCAAGACCTTGCATATGAAGTAAACTTAATATATTATTATCGTTATTAATGATTGGAATTAGATCTCCACTTTGTTATGTCTAGTGAGACCAATGTATTGTTTTCAAACAAATAGAAGGTGATAATGCTCATTTCAAAGGAAGAATGATTCTCAGAAATCGAAGTTACTTCATCTGCTACAAGGCCAGAAGAAGTCCTCTAAGTAAAGAAACTAAGACCATGGAATACCATAAGGTAATTAGTTAAGTAAAGTCAAATCCATTGAAGTTTTATTGAATTGCTAAGTATGAATTATTTTATAAGTTTTTTGTTATTTTGAGAATTGAAAGTGTATTTTCCCTCAATCTATAGTTCAAGCAATTTGGGACAAGTCTATGCTATAATTCGGGAATGAATATCAAGTCAAAAAATGTAAAGTATCAATTCTCTGTGAATATTTCTGATAATAACTGAAAATTTTGTATGAAATAAAGTATGCCAGCATATAAGTTATCCTGAGACATGTTGACTTTATCAATATGATTCATGTTCAATAAGTGCGAAAGAATATGAGCGAAAGTGAACTTGTAAAGCCAAGCTTTTTGTAAATTTATATTAGACTATGTTACTTTTGAAATATCTAATGATGTTTGAAGTTCCTTTCTAGATGAGAGTTGCAAAGGGTTATTCAATATTTTTCTTCAAGTATCATTAAAACATTCCCTTATGTTTCAAATATTCAAAGGTTGATGTTGTAAAGGAAAACAAATTACTTGATGGTCTTGAACACTCTTTGCTACTAATACTATTGCCAATAAATGGTGTGTAATTATTCTAGGCTTACAATGAAGAAGAGGTCGAGCTCCTCTTTAGAAATTGAAATCCAAAGCATCTCAAGGAAGATGCGTAATTTGAAGAACATGATGTGATTATGACACTTGGGTTGATGGGATCGAATATAATAGTTGAATGTGTAATCTCTGAAGTCATGTTCAATATGATATGGGTTGATTGCGATAAAATTTTGAAGGGTGCAAAAGTAATAATCATTTTTGCATAAGGATTGTTGAAATATACCATTTTCTAACTTTACAAGTGAGGTAGTAATTACAAGATCATAGCATGAGGCAAAATTTCTCTTCAAGGAGGACCAATCCATGTCATTAAAGAAATATCTGATGAATATGTCATATATCTCTCTCTTTATAAATAAGATCCTTGGTTTGATAAAGAATTGATATTCTCTTGTATTTGAATTTTTTTACATGAAAAGGAGAATAATGTGGATGTCAAAGAATTTTTGAAGAAAATATACAATGAATGATGAAATTCTTATATGTTTGAATATTTAGGGTTTGTAAACCCTAGTATACAAAAGGGTTTGAAGAAGGAAACCCTAGGATTGGATTTTTTTTTGAAAGTAGAAACCCTATCCTTTGCAATAGAAAAATGGCATCAGGATGATGATGTGGATAAGGTGTAATATAGATGAAAGGATTCTAAAGATCTATAGGGAGCTAATATTCTTCTTAAAAGATAAGTACTTTTATATCTCTCTTATTTATTGCTATTATAGTTTTTACTATTAGATTATCTCTCGTCTTTGAAATTTTTTCTTGATTGTAATTATTATTCCATGGCCTCATACCGAGGATTGTAGATACATATTAAGGGATTCCTAGGTCTTCGTATGAAATGGAAGAAAAAAACAAAGTTGAAACTAGAGGACTCTCCTAGAAGTATGGATTTAGGATAAGAGATGAGATATGGAATCATATGGAAGTTAGTAGCTAGTAGTGAGTTCCAAAACAAAGTATGATTGGATGACAAGAAGTACAAAGCAAAAGATTAATTTAGGAAGAAATATTATGAATGGACATTTTGTTAGGTATATTTCGACTAAAGTTTTGTTATCATTATGATTCATGTTGAAAACTACTTCATATGGATGTAGCAATTTACCTCGAAAGAAGTGTACATAAGAGCTACCTCAAGTTTTCAAGGTACATAATATTTGTAAGTAGAATGAAGCCTTTGTAAAACATCCTCAAATTTAGTACACCTATATTGATGGATCAACGTTGATCCACATGACTTGGTGACGAAAGTAGAAGAGATCATGTGTTAAAGTTTCATTGATCGAAATATTTTCTGTAGGGGGAGTTGGATCTCCAAATTCAAGATGAAATATCTTAACAAGATAGCTAATAACATTAGTGTAAAAGGGAGAAAATCAAGATTGTCGTGACAAGATCTAGTTAGCCTTAAAGCAACCAAGATGATGGATCAAATGAAGGAAGCAAAGGAAGAAAACTAGTTAATGGTTGAGCTAAAGAATGAAGCTGAACATGTGTTGAAGCACCATCATGGTATAATTGGTCATGGCACAATTAATTATCATTTAAAATACAACTTTTGGAATTCTCTTTGGGTGAGGAGTTCTGAACATAGGGATAATTTTTATATCACTTCAGTTTGGGCTCCAATCTCATAGATGAGTAGGAATAGGACATTGTTGCACTCAAAGGAAAAGTATGTCACGGTTTGAAAATATTCCCTTACGTTTTAAATATTCAAATGTTGATGATGTAAAGGAACACAAATTACTTGATGGTCTTGAACACTCTTTTCTACTAATACTATTGTCAATAAAGGGTGTGTAATTATTCTAGGCTTATAGTGAAGAAGAGGTTGATCTCCTCTTTAGAAATTAAAGTCCAAATCATCTCAAGGAAGATGCGTAATTTGAAGAGCATGATGTGCTTATGACACTTGGGTTGATAGGATCAAATATAATATTTGAACGTGTAATCTCTGAAGTCATGCTCAATATGACATGGGTTGAGTGCGATAAAATTTTGAAGGGTGCAAAAGTACTAATCGTTTTTGCATAATGATTGTTGAAATATAGCATTTGCTAACTTTACAAGTCAGGTAGTCATTACAATATCATAACATGAGGCAAATTTTCTCTTCAAGGAGGACCAATCCATGTCGTTAAAGAAATATCTGATGAATATGTCATATATATCTCTCTTGATAAATAAGATCCCTGATTTTCTAAAGGATTGAGATTCTCTTGTATTTGAAATTTTTTACATGAAAAGGAGAATCATGTGGATGTCAAAGAATTTTTGGAAGAAAATGTACAATGAATGATGAAATTCAAATTCGAATTTTACTTCCTATTATAGTTTAGGGACTGACTAAAATAGGAAGGGATCCTGAAATGCTATTTTTAGAAAACCTATTTTTAGCACTTTCACTTTTCATCCGTTGTAGCTAAGTTCAACACTGGATGAAATTTCTATTTATAGGAGTGCTATTTTTAGCATTTCTTGTTGTTATCTTCAACACTCCCTCTCAACAAGAAAGGGATTATCAGTAACCCCAATCCTATCTCTGTGGAACTCGAACTTTCATTTTGACAATGCCTTTGTCAAAATATCTGCATCCTGTTCCTCGGTCGAAACATACAGCAACAACATGATCCTCTTGACCACACAATCTCAAAGATGATGATACCAGATATCTATGTGCTTGGCCCTGTCATGAAAAACTGGATTCTCAGAGAGTTTAATGCAACTTTGATTATCATAGTAGATCACTGTAGGATCCATCCTCTGATCAAACAATCCCACTAGAATCTTCCGCATCCAAATGGCCTCACATGCAACCTAACTAGCAGCCATGTATTCAGCCTCTGGAGCTAAGTGCAACTGATCTCTATTTCCTGTTGTACCAGGAAACTGCAGCTGAACCAAGGTTGAAAATTCCTCCAAAAGTGCTCTTCCTATTTGATGGACTCCCTACCCAATCCGCATTTGCGAATCCCTGAAGCTTCACTCCCTCTATCCGTCTGTACCACAATCCAAACTGAGATGTGCCTCTAAAGTATCTTAGCACATGCTTTGTTGCCTTCCAAAACAGCTTGGTAGGCTAAACCATAGCTTGACTCATCTGATTCACCGAAAATCATAACTCAGGTTGTGTTCACCAGATAAATAAGTGAACCCACTAGTTGTCAATAAACTGTAGTAGCTACTACCTCACCTGAAGTAGCATCCTCCTTCCTCCAGTTCCTAGCTAGAGGAGTCTACATGGGCTTGCACTTCTCCATGTGAAAGCACCTGAGTATCTCATTGGCATACTTGCCTTGAGACACAAATACTTCCCCATCTCTCTGCCACACATCCATGCCTAGAAAGTAGTGCATAAGGCCCATGTCCTTCATCTCAAACTCTCTTGCAAGGTCCTCCTTGCAAGACTGTATCAGTTAATCATCACCTGTCAAAATCAGATCATCAACATACAGTACAATGATCAATGGCTTACCTTCTACCATGATGTGGTAAAGGTTCACATCTACTTCACTCTTGGTGAAGCCCAACCTAGTGAAATAGTTGTCGATCCTGGTGTACCAAGCACGGGGTGCTTGCTTCAGCCCATACAGAGCCCTCTTGAGTCTGCACACATGTGACTCGCTACCGAAGGTTTCGAAACCTTCTGGCTGCTCAATGTACACCTCCTCCTCAATCGTCCCATTGAGGAATGTTATCTTCACATCCATCTAGTGGATCTTCTACCCCATCTCAGCTGATAGTGCCAATATCAATCTAATCGATGAGTACCTTGCTACAGGAGAAAAAGTCTCATCATAGTCGATCCCCTCGACCTATGAGAAACCTCAGGCAACAAACCTTGCCTTGTGTTTCTCAACACTGCCATTAGCTGCCTACTTTACCTTGTAAAGCCATCTGGAACTCACCACTGACTTGTCCTGAGGTCTTGGGACAATATCCCAAACACAGTTCCGTATGATGGGGTCATACTCCTCCACCATTGCATCAACCCACACAGGCTACTACACTACATCCTCAAATGAAGAAGGCTCGGAATCTACACACTCCCCAACCAGGGCCATGTAACCAATGTACCGCTTAGGTGACCTCCTCTGTCTGTGCTGAGAAGATGGTTGTCCCACATTCTTCCACACATCCATCATCAACTTGTCAGCTTCCCTTGAGCATTTCCACCCATCTCTGGAAGTATCAGCATGGGTGGATGTCTCCACTTCCAGATCCTCTACATGTGGTTGCTCTGCATCAATCTGAGGCTCCTCCTCCTTAGGAACTGAAAGTTCCTCATCTACATGCAACTCAAGCTCCCTCTCAAGTGATAAGTGCATGGATTTCTACTCGTCGAACTTTATATCCCTGCGTACCACAGTCCTCTGAGTGGAAGGAAGGTACACCAGATAGTTGTGGAGTGTATCCGTGTACCCCACAAGTATTCCCAACTTAGTTGTTTGGTCTAGCTTCTTCCCGGCATCTTTGGTCACATGACAGTAAACTAATGATCTAAAGATTTGGAAGTGACTTACATCAGTTTTCTTCCTAGAATAGGCCTCCATAGGTGTCTTCATCCCCAGTATACGGTCCAGGCTTTGTTTTGCAAGTATATTGTTGTATTGCATGGCTCATCCCACAAATGTAGTGGTAGGCTTTGGTCATGCAACATCGCTCAAGTTGCTCCCACAATCGATCTATTCTTCCTATCATCCACCCCATTCTGTTGTGGGTTATGGGGTGTCGTCAATTCCCGTTTAATTCCTTCTGCAGCATAGAAGTCCTTAAACTATTGGGAGACATACTCTCCACCATTGTCACTATGCAAGGCTTTTATTTTTGTTCTTGATTCTTTCTCTGCCAAGGCTTTAAACTCACAAAACCTCAAGAAGGTCTGATCCTTCTTTTTCATAAAGTAGATCCAGGATCTACGAGAATAATCATCAATAAAAATAACATAGTACCTTTGTTTAGCGGTGGAGGCTATAGAGAAAGGTCCATAAACATCTGAGTGAACTCGCTCCAGGATTACTCTAGCTCTACTGTCTCAATCTGGAAAGGAATATTTTGCATACTTACCCAAGGTACAACCTTTGCATGTACTCATATACTCAAGTTTTCCCTTAGGTAATCCAGTAGAAATATGTTGCATGATCTTCAGGGCTCCATGGTGCAAGTGGCCCAGTCTTCTATGCCATAGCTCGCCAACATCTTGGCTCTGCACCATCTATGCTTTGGAACTCAAAGAAACACAGTCATCTACCTCCAGCTTATAGAGATTCTTGACTCAAATCCCTATTCTCTTTGTCTGTCTAGTGCCGATATGCCTCAGGAATACCTTTCCTTTGCTAAAGACTACATCATAGCCTTTATCTTCTAGCACAACAATGGACACAAGATTCTTCTTCAGATCTGGAACATACTTTACATTAGTCAGGGTGAGGGGAGCTCCATGCTCCCTCTAAAACACAACCATACCTTCACTTGAGACACAATACTTTCCATCATCGCCCATCTCGATCCGCATCTGGAGATCCTTCTCCTCCAAGGTACTGAAGAGATTCTTGTCACCTAAAATGTGGAAAGAGGCTCCACTGTCTAGGTACCAAACACATCCCACCATGGATGAAACCATGTGTTATCACTAAACAAATTTCAAAGAAAAGGGTAAGAGATCAGAAATCTTCATCAAATTCAAGCGAGGCAGCTCCTCAATTAAGCAAGGCATTTCCTTCCAGGTTGATTTATCTAAAGTGATTTCAAAGGAGAAAATGTCCAAAGAAAGGGAGATAGCATAAGAGCTGAAATAGGACTCAGCCCTAGGGATAAGGAAACATCATCAAAGCTACATAAAAGTGACAGAGGTAAGGCAGTCATCCCTCAACCGGAGGAATGTAGTTTTGAAGAGTTGAAGAGAAAGTTGAATTTGGCAAATCTTGAAATTGCCAAACGAAAAATAACCTCAAGAAAACATGTAACCAAAGAATATCATTTCAATAAAATGGAGGCTCTGTGGTCAGTTGTCATGCTCAATACTTCACCTGCAATAAAGGAAATCCCATAGCAAGTAAGGCTAAATCATAATTTTGATAGATTGCCTTTCGAAGTTTACTTTAAAAGGATGGTGCCTATGTTTTCAGTTTTGAACAATCTCATGGTATATGGGACAGTCATTTCAAAACAAAGGAAAGATAAAGAAAGTCAAATTTTTGGCCTTAAACTATGGTTTTTGTAATTACACAGCAATTTCGTAGCGCGCTACAAAACTGTTGTAGGTGATGCCTAATGCACAGCAGTTTCGTAGCGCGCTACGAAACTATTGTAGCTTCATATTATGACTTGATGGGCCGGTTTTTGAGAGACAAAGGGGAAATATTTTCAAATGGGAATCTCTACAAAGGATCATTTACAAAGTTTCAACATTCAGCAATGGAAAAACAAGTAGAAGAAGGACATCTTTGAACTCTAAGCTATATTTATAAAGGTGATCATTATTTCATAGCTTGTTTTTACCAGTCAACTTCTAGAAGCATTTCTGAGCATTTGAAACGTCCTCTATAAAAAGTGAAAGAGGTTTTCATTAATAAGATACTGAAGTAAAAAAACCTCTTCCACTTTATTCAAATCCATTATGATCAGGGAGAAATGAAATACCAAACTTGCTCTACGAAACTGTTGTAGGTGCAATTTTTCACAAGCATATTTTTACACCTGTCTTTCAAAGACTCATTCTTGGCAATAGGAAAGGTATTTCAAAAATACAAGAGAGGGTTTTGTTCAGCACGGATTGGTTCAAAAAATCCTCCTTCCTTTTTTCAAAATACATTTTTTATGAGAAGATACGAGCTCTGTCCCAACACCTATTTTTCAGCCAGAACAGAGCAAGGGACAGTCTCCTAGTTCCTAGGAACAACAAAAGGATGAGTCATCAAGGGCCATATAGAAGGTTATGAGCAACATAAAATTCGAATTCATGGATTTTTAGGTGTCAAAGAATGCTTTAAATGTTTAGATAAGGTTGTTGTAATCATAATAAGGAGTTACACTCCTAGTTGTATTAGGTCTCTAGGACTCCTAGTTAGTTGTCCTATGTACTAAATAGTTAGTTTGAAGTGTCAATAGGTGTCAAATTAGGAGGAATTTGAATTGTATTAAATAGTTAGTTTGAAGTGTCAATAGGTGTCAAATTAGGAGGAATTCAAATTCCCCTCATGCTGGAGGAAGGAATATACATGAACCCTATATATGGGAGAAGAACTAATGTATTAGGGGTTGGAAGTTTATGTAAAAAAGCTCTGTTGACAAGCTTATATAAAGACTTTGTTTATTTTGATAATACAGTGAATGGTTTCAGCTTCTCAAGAATCATAGTGACTTCAATGTATGAATTCCTCTTGTTGTATTTCATGTTGTTTACAGTTTGATGGGTACCTGATTACTTAGAAAACACATGCTGTGTTCTAATTTCCTTCATGTACTCATATACTATCCTTTTGTGTCTGTTGTAATTTATGTATATTGAAGTCTGAATGCCTTGATTTCATTGCAAAGCCAATTCACTATTAATGTTGAGTAACATATGACTCCATGAGCCCAATGGATGCTTGTTAATTTAGATTTTACCAGCCTTTTTCCTATTTGTTTCATAGAAGAGTTAGCCATCTCAATCACAATTGCAAATCTTAAACCCTTTGAGAGAGCCCTCTTAGGCTAAGGAGGCTAAGCCTTAGCTAAAATATTGGTTTGAAACAGTTACTTGAAGTCTTCCTGGTCTGCAGCCTTCCAAGGCTTGATTTTGAGATAACATTTTGGTGCGTCTGCCGGGAGCCTGAAGTCTATTCATTCCCGAATTAAGAGGCTGAACTTTTGAAGGTAGCAGGAGCTCAGATATATTTTTGAGGCTGCAAAACTACCTTGGCAACTCCACACATCGAATAAGAAATTGGAAGGTGACTCCACTGCTAGAATATTAGTAGCTTGATGAATTTCAAGATGAGTCCCACTGCAAGAATGAATGCCAGGTATGCTCCTATGAATTGGTCTCATATCCCTGGTTTTCCAAATCCTATGCCAAAGGTTGATTGGTTAGAGGATCTTCCAATATTCAAAGATGAAAAGAAAGACAATGTTGCTCTTCATTTGGTTAGGTTCCATATGCATGTACGCAGTATTAAGGTTCATTTCCCAGAAGATTGTCTCATGAAGATGTTTATGACCACTTTAGAAGGAAAAGCATGGTCTTGGTATAAAAGTTAGGAAAATGGTTCAATATATTCGCTTGTTAGTTTTCATGATAAATTCTATGAGATGTATAAAGAATGTCATCCTTCCTTATTGTTGCTCAAAGATTGTTGTAGAAATTATTTAAGTCTTATTCAGTACTTGGAGGATTGTTATGATGATGATGAATTTATGGATGAAGAAATTTTAGAGACTCTTCATAAAAATGCATTTCAACACCAAGAAGAAAGTATAACATCCCATGAAATGCAACATGAAGATCAGCAGGGGTTTACTTATGAAAACCATGTTCAATCCTCTGATATTGATGTCGAGGTGCGGCATTCTTCTCAATATTCAAATCATAAAGAGTATGAAATTGATTGCAAACCCCATGAAGAAGTACTAGAAGATAGCTTTTATAATCTTCAGGCAGAGGAAAAGGTTGTTCAATTTTGTGATTCCTTGCAGCAGCTTACATCAATGAATGATCATAATAAAGAGGAAAATTACATTGTTTGTGGGAATCAGTTGGAAAATCAGTTGAATAGCATATCAAATAAATCGTGTGTGATTGAGGATTAGTTGTCTGAAGAGATAGAATGTTATGATGATTATCAAAATAACCATGTTCTCTTTGACCCTATAAATGAATACATGGAAAAGTTTTGTACATTAGTATTTCAATTTCATTTGCATTATGAAGATCATATACATTATAAGTTGATTTGGTCATCTCACTATCATGGTTATTTTGAGGTTGAATGCAGTCAAAAGCCTCCAATATCATAAAGGACAATTGATTGGCTTTATTGGAAATATCATGTTGCTTGAGCTACAAGTGGAGCTTGCAGTTGATAGGGCAGGTAGGTAGGAAAATGCAAATAATCTCAAGGTTGACTGATCATTTTTTTTTAGTAGATATAGACTTCTCTCTCCTACAGTGATCATCAAGCTCAAGCTCGAGGTTATGGCCCAAGAAGCTTGAAGGGGATGCTTGTCAAGCAAATTTATGTTTGTCATAAAAGGATAAAGCACTGGACCTGCAAGTTCTTAGTGTATTATAGGAGCACACTATCCCAAGTGGAGCCACTGTTATCACTAAACAAATTTCAAAGAAAAGGGTAAGAGATCAAAAATCTTCATCAAATTCAAGCGAGGCAGCTCCTCAATTAAGCAAGGCATTTCCTTCCATGTTGATTTATCTAGAGCGATTTCAAAGGAGAAAATGTCCAAAGAAAGGGAGATATCATAAGAGCTGAAACAGGACTCAGCCCTAGGGCTAAGGAAACATCATCAAAGCTGCATAAAAGTGACAGAGGTAAGGCATTCATCCCTCAACAGGAGGAATGTAGTTTTGAAGAGTTGAAGAGAAAGTTGAATTTGGCAAATCTTGAAATTGCCAAACGAAAAATAACCTCAAGAAAACATGTAATGAAAGAATCTCATTTCAATAAAATGGAGGCTCTATGGTCATTTATCATGCTCAATACTTCACCTACAATAAAGGAAATCCCATAGCAAGTAAGGCTAAATCATAATTTTGATAGATTGCCTTTTGAAGTTTACTTTAAAAGGATGGTGCTTATGTTTTCAGTTTTGAACAATCTCATGGTATATGGGACAGTCATTTCAAAACAAAGGAAAGATCAAGAAAGTCAAAGTTTTGGCCTTAAACTATGGTTTTTGTAATTACACAGTAGTTTCGTAGCGCACTACGAAACTGTTGTAGGTGATGCCTAATACACAGCAGTTTCGTAGCACGCTATGAAACTGTTGTAGCTTCATATTATGACTTGATGGGCCGATTTTTGAGAGACAAAGGGGAAATATTTTCAAATGGGAATCTCTACAAAGGATAATTTACAACGTTTCAACATTCAGTAATGGAAAAACAAGTAGAAGAAGGACATCTTTGAACTCTAAGCTATATTTATAAAGGTGATCATTATTTCATAGCTTGTTTTTACCACTCAACTTCTAGAAGCGTTTCTGAGCAGTTGAAACCTCTTCTCTAAAAATTGAAAGAGGTTTTCATTCCTAAAATACTTAAGTACAAAAACCTCTTCCACGTTCTTCAAATCCATTATGATCTGGGAGAAATGAAAGACCAAACTTGCGCTACGAAACTGTTGTAGGTGCAGTTTTTCACAAGCATATTTTTACACTTGTCTTTCAAAGACTCATTATGGGAAGTAGGAAAGGTATTTAAAAAAACCAAGAGAGGGTTTTGTTCAACACGGATTGCTTCAAAAACGCCTCCTTCAGTTTTTCAAAATACTTTTTTTATGAGAAGATACGAGCTCTGTCCCAACACCTATTTTTCAGCCAAAACAGAGCAAGGGACAGTCTCCTAGTTCTAGGAACAACAAAAGGATGAGTCATCAAGGGCTAGCTAGAAGGTTATGAGCAACATCAAATTCGAATTCATGGAGTTTTAGGTGTCAAAGAATGTTTTAAATGTTTAGATAAGGTTGTTGTAATCATAATAAGGAGTTACACTCCTAGTTGTATTAGGTCTCTAGGACTCCTAGTTAGTTGTCCTTTGTACTAAATAGTTAGTTTGAAGTGTCAATAGGTGTCAAATTAGGAGGAATTTGAATTGTATTAAATAGTTAGTTTGAAGTGCCAATAGGTGTCAAATTAGGAGGAATTCGAATTCCCCTCATGCTGGAGGAAGGAATATACATGAACTCTATATATGGGAGAAGAACTAATGTATTAGGGGTTGGAAGTTTATGTAAAAAAGCTTTGTTGACAAGCTTATGTAAAGACTTTGTTTATTTTGATAATACAGTGAATGGTTTCAGCTACTCAAGAATCATAGTGACTTCAATGTATGAATTCCTCTTTTTGTCTTTCATGTTGTTTACAGTTTGATGGGTACCTGATTACTTAGAAATCACATGTTGTGTTCTAATTTCCTTCATGTACTCATATATTGTCCTTTTGTGTCTACTGTACTTTATGTATATTGAAGTCTGAATGCCTTGATTTCATTGCAAAGCCAGTTCACTATTAATGATGAGTAACATATGACTCCATGAGCCCAATAGATGCTTGTTAATTTAGATTTTACCAGCCTTTTTCCTATTTGTTTCATAGAAGAGTTAGCCATCTCAATCACAATTGCAAATCTTAAACCCTTTAACAGAGCCCTCTCAAGCTAAGGAGGCTAAGCCTTAGCTAAAAGATTGGTTTGAAACAGTTACTTGAAGTCTTCTTGGTCTGCAGCCTTCCAAGGCTTGATTTTTAGATAACACCATGCATGCGATAAGAGAGAAATCCAGCTCAAACTATGAGGCTAGTGCATCACCATCAGATCCCTTTGAAGAACCCTTCTTAGATTTCTTCTGTGGACAATTAGTAGCATAATGGCCCACTTCATAACAATGAAGGCATCTCTCTTTTGATTTTTCAAACTTCTTCCCACCATGTGAAGAATCGGATTTGGATTGGGATGCCTTCCCTTTCCCCTTCCCTGCCTTACTCACTAAGGCTAGATTTTCCTCATCATCTTGCTTCGATGAGGAACCATCTCTAGTGCTTCTTCTTATCTCCTCCTACATCAAATCCAACCAAAGTTGTTCCCAATCTGGCAGTTTCTCTCTTCCATTAACCAAGTATTGGTAGCTATGTCAGCTCTTAGGAAGACCGAGGAGTGCAAGACTCACCATGTCATCATCCGCTATTGTGATCTCTACACTTCCAAGCTCATCCCTGCAGGTGGTGAGCTTGTTCAGATATATAGAGATCTTGTCGTCCTTTTCACACTTGATCTTACGAAGCTTGTCTTTCAGCACCAGCTTCCTCTAATCGCTGCTATTCTGGTAAAGATATTTCAATGTTTTCCACATCGAAAATGGAGTCTCGTTCCCATGGAGGCTCGAGACAATGTGGTCTTGAACTCCCTCCGGGAGGATTCTCCTTGCTCTGGCCACACACTTTTTCCATTCCGCCAATTGAGTAGCATCAGTTCACTTGGGGACTTCTTGATCAATGAAGTTCTTTAGACCGTTATCCTCTAATACTACTTCCATGCAATCCTTCCAGGCTATATAATTCAAGCTACCATCAAGGGCATACTCAAGTCTTAAACCACTGAACGCCATAGGGGAAATAGAGATGTGATAAGAACTCAATTTCAATATTCAGAAACCAAACTTCGAACTTCGAACTTCTTGTATATGGTTCTTCCTTGATCACTTTTGCTCCGATAACATGTAGAAATTCCCACCCATAGATCACCTGATCATGCAATATACTAAAGCAAAATACTTGATCTACTTCTACAAACAATTATGCGAAAGCTTAATCAAATTGAGAAACATCAATAAGAACACAATAAGAAGAAATCAATCACACATAACACAAAAGATATAACTAGGGGAAAGCACCAGCCTAAAACCCCAACTCTGTATTATCATACAAGTGGAAATCTTTTCCAAGTTATAAAAAGAATCAACTCAAAAGCTTTCCTGCTCTCTTTGTAATCAAACAATGAAGCTCATAGACATAATAGAAAATTACATATCCTCATCAAGTCCTCCAAGCTCCTATGTCTTTGCACAATTTTTCTTGGGGTCCAGTGAAGCCACATGTGTGAATTGGCCCCATCACACTCACTGAACAAGAAGAAGTAACAATGCAATTCTCTTGGATTGAAATCCATCTGCATGAAAGGAATATTCACCAAGGAATATCCTAGCAACTGAAAGTACATTGTCCCTCCATCTGATCTCAACTGGGTCTCTGTCTGAACTGACATGCATGAGTTATGTATGAGAGAATATTCAGTTAACTGAAGTGTAGCAGTTATATGCAAGCATGCATTAACTAACTGAACTTACTTAATTTAAACAAACTGTTTAAATCAATCTAACTGGACTTGACTCAGTTAACTAAGCCAACTAATTACATCTCAAATTAGAACTCACCCTTATCTCTTTAACTCATGGATAAATTCCTCAATTAATGGAGACACTATTGCATGTCCCCACATAGACTTCAAGTTTGATTTTCCTTAACTAATTAACTCAAGATGAATTAATTAATTAATTTTCAAACTACTATTAATATCAAATTCGAATTTTACTTCCTATTATAGTTTAGGGACTAACTAAAATAGGAAGGGATCCTGAAATGCTATTTTTAGAAAATCTATTTTTAGCACTTTCACTTTTCATCCATTGTAGCTAAGTTCAACACTGGATGAAACTGTTACTTATAGAAGTTCTATTTTTAGCATTTTCTATTTTTAGCATTTCTTGTTGCTATCTTCAACACGATCCATAAGAGAATACCTGGGACTTCTTCTTGCAGTAGAACTCATCTTGACAACAATGAAGTCACCAAGAAGGTTTTCAAACTACTAGTTCTTGAAAAGTGGAGTCGACATGAAAATTATGAACCTTTGGATTCATCGAAATTAGAGTCGCCAGGTGAATGATTTCAACCTTCTTGTGCCTGATCATTGTTCACCATCAGAAATAAGATCTAAAATTTTTCGTACACCCAGGGAAAATGAATCTTTAGTTCCCTGACAATGGCACCAGTATGTTATCACTCCTCTAGATCTCCAAGGCTGAGGAATAGCCCAGCTGAGGTAACCAAAGACCAACCTTTTGACTTGGTATCTAGCCTTACCAAGCCAGAGAGGGCTCTCTCCAAAAAATCACAACCAAGAGTGCTGGATGAATTAGGGTTTTAGGCTAGTTATGATGTGCAGAAGGGTTTGATTGTTTGAAATTGGGTTGCTGGATGAGGATTAGGTCAAAGAGACTAGGTCAAAGCCAAATAAGGGTATGACTGCAGACATCTGATGGAGAAAGGTAGGTAGACACTCAAACACTTTAAGCTTATTTAGTGAGATGGATCAGACTGGTGAGGTGCTAGAAAGAGAAAGAAAAGCATGTCTTCTTTATAAACTGAAGAAAATGGACATATTATGAAGATTTCCCCAAAACAGAGCATGAAAGATGTATTTTTCTCATCAACTTGAAAATCAACATATCATAGAAGTGAAATGAAACATGACTGTAGAAAACATTCAAACATATGCAACATAAGAAGAAACTATGTCAAAATGCCATACCACAGGTATTCCATCAAAATAGCTACAACTCATTCATTAAATTTCTACCAAATACTGGTTACACTAGTGTCTTTGATCAATACAACAACATCCAACTGAGTCGAACCTATAGAATGAATGAAAAAATACATGGTGTAGGCCTCAAACGAACTCCTCCCAACCTCAAGGTTCGAATCTATGAGAGGAGTAGTTCCACCAAAAACTAAACTGATAGCTAGAGTGTAGGGTGGTCAAAAGTGACTTATCCCTCACTTTTTGGAAACTAATTCATTACATTACAAAAAGAGTTTTCACCTAATGTATTTAACCTAGGTAACAATAAAAAAATCATTGTTACATTTAGATACATCAACTACATTGGTAAAAACATGATTTGTCAAGGTGAAACTGTCAAAACTGAGAAAATTTACAAAATGAAGAAACTCAGAAAATTTGTGTCAAAAGCGTAGTGCCACTATCCTAACCGCATCGCCAACTTTAGCTCTTCTTTTGAGCGGGTTCTCGGAGTCAAAATTGAGCACAGGATAGCTCATTGGAAAGCATGTCCTATCTGATTTCTTGATCTACCTTTAGTTTTCAAAACAGGAAAGTTTTAACCCTCCAAAAGTTGATTCGCCCAAGACTAGTCAAAAGCACAGCACCAGCCTCCAAAACAAGGCAGAAACATGATTTTTTTGGGTTTTTTTATCTTTTGACTGTCCAATTGACCCAAAAAACTTAGCAAAGTCATTTTCCTAACTGTATTTCACCTTCTAAATCCAATGGTGGTGACCGTTTTTCATTTGGAGGCATCTAGGAAAAGCGCGGCGCCTAGGGCGCTGCGCTTTTGGCTGTGACTGGCTCAAAAATTGCCAAAAATGCAAAAAAACTCCAAAATTGCTCAAAATTATTTAAAATTTGATTTGTGGAAGGCTAGTGAGGTGTGTTAAGCCATGAGTGATGCCTCAGCAAGGATTTCAAGCTTTTCTTCCTCCTTTTGCTTGCTTAGGATTTCAAGTCTTGTTTCGACCTTTTGGAGCTTGGACCTTGCAATTTGATTTTTCTTGAAGTAATGTTTGGCCATCTTTCTTTGTAATTCATTTTCCCTCTTTGACTTCTTCAAGAGATTCTCAAGATGATTATTTACCCCATTAAAACAATATTCCCAGCCCTTATTCATCATGATGGTAAATTGTTCATTCAAAGTGAGTTCATTGGTAAGTTCAACCTCTTTTTGCCTCTCTAGTTCTAGAGATCTTTTCAGCCCTCTAGTCCTGGGCCTCTGTCTTGCCATTTGGTCTTCTTCCTCATCAGAATCACCATACTTCCCATATTCTTCATCAAGCATGACCTTTGCTTTATTAGCTTCTCTTTGATCATTGATGAGTTTCACCTCATTGATCAAATTTTTGGTCTTTAGCTCCTTGTTTTCCTGCTCAAGAAAAGAAATGACAAACTTAACTCTCTCTAAGTTATATGAAGCTCTCTAATTTGGGCATCCTTCTTCTTTATGACTATGCTAAAATCCTCATAGTCATCCTTCTCACTTGGATCAATAAGCTCAAAATCTTATTCTATCTCATGGAGGTCCTCCTGTTGCTGCTAGATCTCTACCTCTGTCATCTTTTCTTTACCTTTGTGTACCTTCTTTTTTGATGATGAAGGCAAGGCCCCTCCCACAATTTGTGGCGAAAACACCTGCCTATGGCCTCTCTGATAAGTATGTGCCAATGTGCTCACATCTGTGCTCTTAGGCCTGATGACCTCAGCTCTACTAGGTGACCCTGCATGATCATGAAATGGTGATGATGGCGGTGATGTTGAGGGTGGTTGATCAGATGGAGGAATAGATGTAGTGGGATAATATGGAGGAGGTATGGCTTAGGCATGATGATCAATGGGATGAGATGAAGAAGGCATACCTTCAGCATGTGGAGTAGTGAACATATCATTGGCAATGAAATTGTCCCATGAAATATGCAACTAGTCAAGGTGATGAAGGATAATGAGCTTGATCAATGAGTGATGGAAACTGCTATTTATCTGGTGCTCATGATCTCTCTTCTACACAATGGAGGCCATTTTGTCTATGCTTCTCAATAAATAGTATGGGATATTGAGGAATTTGACCCTTGTGAAGTGCATAAGCAGTCTAATATGGTAGGTGTAGATCCTAGAGAACCTTCCTTCAAAAGAGAAGTACTTCATGATGATTTTCATCATGAGGGCATACCTATTAAGAAGGTAGCTAAAAGGGAACACCCTTCTCCTCTCATTTATGTATAGTGGTTTGATGAATGGTTCATAATACTGATCCTCCAAATCTTTTGATTTAAACCACCTCTCACCCATGTTTGGAATCCCTGTGGCAGCAGCGATGATGGAAGTAGACAAAGTGAAGGTCACTCCTACTAGGGTTACTTGATTATATTTAAGGTTTCATGCAAAAATTCTGGTCAAAACAGGGTGATGCTCAACTCTTTCAATCATTTAAAAAATCAAGGCAACCTACATACTGAAAACATGAGACTGCCATTGGTGAAGTCATGAGTTCATTTGTGTTAGTGGGCTCGAACCTTAGGATTCTACCTCCTTTGTGTGGCCTCCTCTATTCTTTTTCCTCTTCTACTTTTTTATCCTCCTCTTCCACATAGCCTCTATCTTCCTCCATAGTGTTTGGCTAAGAGACCCTAGGGATAAGGTATGTGGGAATGGGAAGTGGAAATAGGTTTAGGGAATACAGATAGGGCTATAAAAATTTGGGGAGATGAGGGGAGGGATTATGGAGCTATGGGAGGTGATAGGAGGTGAAAATTTCAAAGGAGTTGGGAATGATAATTAAATTATAGGTTTATGGTAGAGGCTGCCTAAGAATTTTGGAAACCTCGGTCTTAGGGTTTTATGGCAAAAGTGTTTAGGGACTAGGAAATGATAGTGTAAGGGTAGGGATGGGTTTAAGAGTGATGTAGGAAGGTGTTTTAGGGTCTATGGGTAGCAAATTTGGGATAGGGATAAATTTAGGGTTTTATCACTTGCCCAAGGGCCAATTTTGCTTAGGAATAAAAACACTAAAAGCAAATTTTCTTTAGGAGTGCAAATAGGTGGAAAATAGGGTCACTTACTTGGTAGAAGATGAAACAAGGCCTTGTTGAAAATTTGAGAGCATTTTGAGGTGTTTTGGTGCTTTGGGGGCTCACTGGGAAAAAGCGCAATGCCTTATCCAGAAGCGCAACGCCTGTGTTAGAAAAGGCAGCGCCTGCAGCTCTAAGTGCAGCGCCTCCCTTCTAAGCATAATGCCTTCCTCCTAAGTGCAGTGCCAAGAGAATTTTTTCCTTTAAACCCAGAAAATCAACCTTTTGAACCAAGGGAGCATGAGCTCAACCTTTGAGAGTGAAAATGAATTTGTTTTTGATGTCTTGGTGGCCTTTATACTTCATGAAATTGATTATTTGAGCCTTGGGACCCACTTTCTTCCTTTTTTCATTCACCTTACTCTTGGAAACTATACCTTTACACTTGACATTTTCTTTGACAAATTCATCACTTGATATACATTGAGAACACTTTGACCTTTGACTTTTTGGTCCTTTCGCATTTTGGAACTCTGAATTAGTAGCGTGGAAATCACGTGCTTATTATATTTGAAAGACATAAAATTGCATAGTGAAAAATAAAACATATTACATTTAAAATCAAAATTACATGTTGAAACAAGATTTTATGTTTACAAATCATCCTCAGATAGTGAAGAGATTGTATTTGATCACTATGAGACTCGCTGACATTATGCAATGGAAATGGTGTTTTATTGGACCTTGAAAACCCTAATGACCTAATGAAACCTTGAAAAACCCTAAAACACCTAATGAGACCTTGAAGGATTGAATTTCAAGATGACATGATGACCTCATGACTGATACAAATGTCATGATAAAATTAACTTTATGGATGATGTACAGTTAACAAGATATGAAACTATGCCAACAAGTACTCACATTTAGGGAAGAGTGATGTTTTTTTTACTAGGGCTACCATTAGTGAGTAAATTTTTGAATGAGGACCTAGGTGGAATGAAAAAATTTCTGAGTAAGACCCTAATATGAATATGAAAAGAGAAATTTTGATCACTGATGGCAGTATGCAAATACTGACTCTAACAGAAGTTAGTCCTAAGTAGGTCAAAATATCGGAACTAGATTGCATATTGGTACCTCGGGAGGTCAGAATTTCAGAGGGTTGGAGTTTTGGGAGCCAATTCTTGGAACCTGGTATTGGAAAGGCTGGAATATCAAACCTTGAAGGTTATTTCCTTATTTAAAAGAGATCCAAGAGTAGGCTAAATATTGGAGCCGATTCTTAGAATGTTGAGTATTGGAGCATGAAAAACATAGAAACCTAATATCTGAAGGGAAACATATTGGAACCTCGGAGCAAGTGAATTTCGAAATTTCAGAGGAATCTTGTAAGTTCTTAATAATACAATTCTTTAAAATACTGAGGTTGCAAGGAGAGAATATTAACAAAGAAATTCACTGAAAAACCAACATTTTGAGGGACACTTTCTCTCTCCTCCAATAGGACACATGGAAGCAGTTGATTGGCCCTGAGGAGATGACGATGGAAGATTACTTCAACATAACTTATTAGCATGAAAGACACATGGTAGCCAGTTTCCACAATATTAGATGGCCTCATAGGGAAAATCTAGCTGACACGTGTCACCACTAAACAGATGGCACATGGAGTTGATGATCTCAGCATGGCTTCATCTCGGTGGTCGAAAGTTTTGAGGTTGGAGTTTCGTAACTACTGTATAATTATTTTATGAGAATTTTCTGATCTGATGTGTGGAGTTCTGATGTGACTAGAACTCGACCGTGAAGACCTAAAGGACCAAGGGTGTAGAGAAGATCGAGCACCTATGTGCTATGGAGTATTTCGGAAGAAGGAGACATCATAACTCTGTTCTATTTCAATTTTGAAAAAGTTAAGAAATATGGAGCTTCTGATGTTGAGTGGAACTTGGTCATGGGGACCCAAAATAACCAAGGGTGTAGAGCAGGCTTAACACCTAAGTGCTATGAAGAATTTTGACGGTTGGAGTTTTCGTAACTCCTTTGGTGAAAGACCCAATGCCTTGGATCCTTGATGTTGTTTGGCACTTGGTCATGGAGATCTAAGAAAACAAAGGGAGTAGAGAAGAGGATAGCACCTAAGTGAAGGAAGTATTTTGAAGGTTAGAAATTTAGAACTCCGTAATTGTAATTTAGAGAGAAGTGTCAATACCAAGGGTTTCTGATGTGTTTTTGTTTAGTTGTGAAAGCACAAAGAACCAAGGGTGAGAGAAATAACATGAGGAGAAAGGTCCCCGAAATGAGCTTGAAGGCCTTAGAACTTAAGTGTTATGCCCCCAATCATAGGAAGTGGTCCTATGGCCGAAAAGAGGCTAAGCATCAACATAAGAGAGGCTAAAGGCATCATTACCTTGTAATATCATAATAATATTTTAATGAAAAGTTACGATAAGTTGTGGCTATGAAATTGCAATATGGTGTAAAATCTTTGAAATGGCAGCACAAAGGTGTATGGCAGATGGATGAGTTGGCAACAAGGACCACAGTCGCGCTGAGGAGTTGATTAATGGAGTCAATGGTGACAATTGAAGGTAGGAGATAGAGACAAAGATTTTTGGGTCAAGGCAACGAGGACCAAGATTCGCAGGGAAGAGCATTGGGCCTGTCTCAATTTGAAAGAAATCATCCCTAATCTTCTCATGCACACCTCATTGAATTGTTGAATGACGTGCAGAGAAGTCATCTTGAAGTACTGTCTAGCTCTGTGAACTATGAATAAGCATGGAGAACCTCATTGGAATGTGCAAGTGGACTAATAATTAATTTTCAGTATGGAGATAACTCTGATGCCCATTCTCAATGATTAATGAGGCGAAAATTTCCAAGACATATGCAACAACGAGATGGAGAGCCATGTAGGAGTACACACTTGGGCAATGTGAATGGAAGAGTGATGAGAAATAGAGGCAACATCAACCAATGTGAAACTAAGGAACAAAAAACAAGATTAGAGTTCAGAAATGTGGGGGAAATGCAACATAGTTGAGTGAGTTGTGAGGATATCTTTGTGTGAGCTTGTGCGCTGCTATGTGAGCCCAAGTGAGCCTATTCTGTAGGGAAAGGTTGAGAGTGCCTTAGTAGAAGAAATATACCCTATGATAGGTTGTGTTGTTGTATGAGAAAATGTCGAACATGTCTGTGAAGATTAAGAAGGTTGAGTGAGGTTGTGTTGTGTTAGAGGCTGAGATAGCCTATGGATAGAAGGGGACGAATGTTGAAGGCATATTGTTGAGAGAAGAAAATGGAGAGCTAGATGTATGTTGTGAGAGAAGAGGGCCGATAATATTTCGTGTTGTAGTGTGGACAGTGGGTTGTGAGGAGTGATTGTTGTTGAGTATAATAGTAGGCTGCAGTAGAGTGAGCAAAGGACAAAGAAGAAAGATGATATAAGGTAGTGTTGTTTCCAATTACGGTGAACATTAGTTCCTGTTTGAGTGTGGGTTGGAGCCTACATATAGGAAGTTGGTGCTTCCATCTCTAGTGGGTGGTTGAGAAGGATTGGGGGTTGGTGCCTCTTGCAAGTTGGTTCTTGCATAAATCCTTGAAGTTGGTGCTTCATGTGAGTGGTGGCTCACAAACAAATTAATGTAATAGACTAGGTGCTCTTATTTTACATTAATAAAAACAACAAGCTTTGGTGGTTTTTTCCCGAAAGGGTTTCCACATAAAACCTTCGTGTCTCATGTGTTTGTTTGTCATGATGTGTATGCTTGTGTTGGTTGATATGGCTAGTGTTATGGTTGTTAATGGTTGCTCACATATAATGGATGCCAAGTTTGAAGGAAGAAATATAAATTGGCATAAAAGTTAAAATTAGTATTCATACTAATTCATCCCCCCCCCCAGTATTAACATTGTTTCCAACAATTGGTATCATAGTCTGGTTCCTTCAGGAATAACTTAACCGCCAGAAGGAAGATCAAAGGGAAATAATGTATAATCAAAATTCACTTACATCAGAAGGAGTTCCATTCTTAAATGGATCAAAGTATGTATTCTGGAAGGTTAGAATGGAAGCCTATTTAATGGACTTCGATGTTGATGTATGGAGCTTCGTATTGAATGGAGAAAAGAGTGAGAAAATGAAGAAGCCAAGGAGGTTATCATGAAAAGGTTGTCTGAGCTAGATGCTAAGAAAGTAAGGCATTGCAAGACATCAAGGGAAATGTTGGACAAACTGCAATGTCTATGAGAAGGAGATATTCATGTGGCTCAAGAAGAGGCTGAGGAACCCTGGTGCTCTAGCAATGAACCAGAACATGCAGAAATTGTTGCTCATCACACTTGTGTTGATGATGAAGAAGTATCATAAGGGATACCATGCTTCTCTAAAGGTAGGCTATTTTTTTGTGATAATTATAAAGAGACATGCCATTTAGCAACTAGATGTACATATTATTCTTTTGAAGATAAAGGTAGTCATACATATAGTTGTTGTGAAGAGAGACCTACATTTGTAGCAATAGCCAATGAAGGTACCTCAGAGGGATAAGAGAGATCCCAAGTTTTCTCATCCATAGGAGAAAATAAGAGTACCCTAGGTAGTGATGAAGATGGGATATATATCATACCTATGGAAGATCCTAGGGTAAAATAGAGGAATCTAGATATTTGTGGTGAATTAGATAGCACCTCTAATAGTGAGGAGAAGGATCTAAATGAAAGGATCTACTTTAGAAAGAAGTTGATCTCCGCTCTAAAAGAGATCAAGGAGCTATCATAGGAAAATATCAAGCAAAAGGAGCAGTTGCACTAGTATGAGCTTGCGAATGATAAGTTGAGAAAAACAAAGTTGATCTAAATTCCCAACAAGAAGAGACTAGCAAGATGAGTGGAATGTTGGACCAATCAACTAAATGATAGAGAAGTTTAATATGAGAGACTAAAAAGTGAAGTATTCTCATTGATACATGACTTATAAAATTCAAATAAAGATTTGTTTGAATATCAGAAGCTTGAGGAGAGCATAAAGGCCTTGGATGAGATGCTTGCTAAGAAAAGACACCCTCTCATCAAGGTTGGTTTGGGTTTCAAAGAAGAAAAAATCTCCAAGAAAGCAAAGGATGAAGGGTCAACTATCCAAGTAAGGGTAGTTGAAGGTTACAACAACAACAAGGGAAAAGAGGTTGTTGGACAACAACAACAATTAGGAAAGCATCAACAACAGGAGAAGAAAATGTAGCAATAGAAGGATAAGAAGCAATAACAATTAGAGCAACATAAGAGAGCTAGGCAGCTACATGAAAGAGTGTAAGGCCAAGATGCAAACTGCCATGGAAGGCACATGAAGAACCAATAGAGGTCCTTTCCTCGTCAAGGACAAAGCCCTCAAAGAAAAGGTATCTTCAGTCCTCAAAATCCTTTTTCATGGTTATTGTTTTTCTTGCAATAATTTTGACATAAAGCCATAAAGTGTAGATGGCATGCAAGAAAACAAGATGTGTTGGTAGAAGCAACCCAAGAATGCATAAAAAGGCTAGGAGAAGGCATGTTGGCAGCGATAGGAGTATTGACAAGATTGCTGCTAGTGATAGTAATTCCTTTGCCCTATTCTTAAGCCATATTGAATGTTACACTTGTGGAAACTTTGGGCACAAGGAAGTAGGTTGTAGAAATGAGAAGTCGAAGCATGCATCCCAGATGATGTGGTGAAATGAAGCAAGTCATTCATTAAGGATGAATAGAGATAAAACAACAAATGAATCCAATTTTGTCTTCAACACTCTATGTCAAAAGGACATGCAAAATAAAGGAAGGAGACAATTCTTTGTAGTCTCCAACAACAATTAGTGCAAGCCTCAAGTGAAGAATGGAAGCGACAACCCAATTACCATTCTCTTACAAACAAATAAAAAAGGAAGCAAGAGGGTTTGAGTTAAGAAAGAGGACTTGAAGGAGAAGTTCCCTCTAGTCATGTGCAGCCAAGGGAAAGCCCAAACATAGAAAAAGAAGAGTCTAGATGACAATTCCTCTATCGGGACTTAGCCGTTGAAGGTATGGAAGAAGAAGGAGGATGATCTGATCAGGGGGAGTAGATCCTTTATTTCTCTTCTGCAAAGGAAGAGAATGGCCTCAAGGGAGGCCGAATAAGTCAGACACAGGAAGCTAGAAGGCAAAGACAAAAAGGTGCATCTAATTGTTGGAGGTATGGTCAAGTCCCAATGCTTATTACAGTAATGTATTTGTTTATTTCAAATGTATCAACATTGAAAGAGATAGGAGAAGTGCAACCAACATGAATTCAGGGGGAGTACACAAAAATATCTTATGTTGTGGGAAGAAGAAGATAGGTTGCAGTAGAAGTCTGGAATGACAGGAAGCCCACAGTTAAGACAGACCACAGGATTATTCCCGTCACAAATGCAAAGAAAAAACTGCAAGAGATTACAGAGCATTGGATCAAGGGGAGCTTCTTTGATAACAGTAGCAGGCAACAATTTTCAACCTCATGAATAAATATTGTTCTGTAAATGAAAGGATTGTATCTTGGGTGAAGTACCCTTATTTCATTTAAGTTGTGAGTTTGATTATGCCTAGCAGTCTTGTGTTCATGAAACACAATTGGTATAATATTTCATATCCTTAGTCTTCAATTGGTATCACTATGACAATTGATGGTTTGGGTTCATATGGAGTAGCCTTTGTGTGTAAGTGGGAATTTATGTTTTAGAAACAGCTATAAGAGGTTTCCTGGTACAACATCAGATTTGTATCTATTTATTTGTGTAATTAGTACTATTTAAGCATCGATCCATCTTTTGAGGTATGATCTTAGGGGGAGAAGTGATTAAGATGCTTAAGAGAAGTAAGTGCAGTCTCAGCAGCAGAAGTAGAAGTGGAGAGCAAGCTCAATACATCACTAATGATTTGTATTTGCAACAACATAAATACCATGAGCATTTTAAGTGGCATCAATTCCTTTTAATTGATACAAAAGATGCATTAGTGGATAGAGTACTTAACCAACAACCTAAGGCATTCAAAATTGGAGAAATTCAAATCAAAGCCAATATATGTTTAGGGAGATCATATCACATATGTATAGTTTATAGAATAGTATCTAGATCCTTAGTGATTGAAAACCAATGATTGCATGGAGAACAAAAAGGTAGCTTGTATCCCATTACCATTGATGACAAAGAGGTAGATAATTATTGGAGAAGTTGTGAAGACCCATGTAGAGGAGAGAAATCCATTGGTGGCTCATGCCAAGAGAAGTGCGGAAGCAACATGACGATTGGCCATCAAGTGGTGTTGAGGTTAAAGTGTTGTCATCAAAGCCAAAGGGGAATATTATTGGAGAGTTGGCATTATCTGGATGGCTAGTTGCTGCAAGTACGTTAGCATTGATGCCAACAATCATGTTGGGAGATCTGTTGGGTACATTGGCTTTGTCTAACTATTGGCAAGAGTGTTGGAATTGATGTCACCTAGACTAGCATGGAGGTTTTTAGTAGCAGATGTTAGCTTTGATGTCCACTAGGTTAGTTATGATGGTAGCAAATGTGTCAAGCTAAGGGGGAGTCCCATAGTTGTTGTAGCCTCTGGTAGAATCACCATAGTAGAAGGCTTATTGGAGAAGCCATAAAATGGTGTCTATGGTGGTTGGGAGTCCCAGACTTTGGAGGTGATTTTGCCTCAAGAGATCAGCTCAGATACTCTTGGATATGGCACAATTGGTTAGTGCTCTGAAATTTCTCTCCAATGGTATGTGGAACCTTGCAAAATTCCTCCAAAGAGTAGGTTCGAGGTAGAAGAAGAAGAGCCAAAGTGGAAATAATGGTAGAGAGTTTGCAACCAACTTTTAGGAAGAAAATGGGATCAAATCCTTGGAATTTATTCACTAGAAAGTTATCTAAAAGAGCGTTTCAATGGTATGTGAAAGTCCGTGAATGGCCATCGGGATCAAAAGTTATTGACTATTGAAGTTAGTCCTAAGCAAGTAAAAATATCGGAGCAGGCTGGCATATCAGGACCTCAGGAGGTCAGAATTTCGAAGGGTTGGAGTTTCAGGAGCTTATTATTGGAACTCAATATTGAAAAGGCTGGAATATTGGACCTCGACAGTTTATTTCCTCGACATTTTATTTAAAAGAGAACCAAAAGGAGTAGGTTGAATATCAGAGCTGATTCTTAGAAATATGAATATCGAAGCAGGTAAAACATTAGAACCTGATATCGAAAGGGAAACATATCGAAACCTCAGAGCAGGCGAATTTCAGAATTTCAAATATCAAAATATCATAAGTTCTTAATAATACAATTCTTTAAAAACATCGAGGTTGCAAGGAGCAAAGATTAACAAAGAAATTCATTGCAAAACCAAGGTTTGAGGGACCCTTTCTCTCTCCTCCAATAGGACACATTGCAATAGTTGATTGGCCCTGAGGAGCTGACGATGGAAAATAATGTCAGCATGATGTAATAGTATGAAGGACACGTGGCAGCCAAATTTGACAATATTGGGTGGCATAATGTAGAAATTTTGAATAATATAACACTTATTCACAGAGATTGTCCTGATTATACACTATTTGTGGAATGCATGCATAATACATAACCTCCTCTACCATTGATCATCAATTTTAAAAAAACAATCGCATGCACACATTGAAACATCAATCACACATATCAATGCAGTATGTACTGGGGAAAGCATACAGCTAAAAACCCCCAACTATCTGTATATTATAATGATAGAGAACATGTAACAATACATAGTACAATACTCCTCACAAGTACTCAGTACAATCTCCACATGCTACACACAAACTAGCTCAGATCTGAACAAGTCACGGGTTCAAATCTCATCCACTATTTGCCTACCTCTACTGCGCAATCCAAGTTGAGAATAGATAAGATCCAAGTTCGAATTCCCTTGGCTTGTACTGTGCAATCCTCATTGACAATCTCAATCAATGATTGTGCAAATCTCATGCACAGCTATAGTCATAACTGATAGTAGTCTCACCCTTTCACCCACCTCTAACACTTGTCTCCACTGAACTGTCCATGCACTGAGTTAACTGATGTATTCTTTAGTTGATTTATGAGTTAATAATTAGTGAATTAATTAATAATTAATTCACACCACTCATCACTAGTGTATTTGTTAGTTAGACTAAATACAACTAGTTCAACTAAGTCAAACTGAACACAACTCCATCAACTCCTCATTCAACTCCACCAAACTCAATCACTTGAGTTCTAACTGAAGTCCATCATGCAATAGCTCAACTAACCCATAGGAAAAGCATATTTCCTTCTGGAAGTTGCATGTGCCACATCCATAGCTCAAACTGAAGTGCTGCAAGAGGATAAGATAATGCTTATAGTCCAAATATTATTAAGAGCTAATAATATTCGACTGTTCTATTTTTTGACTGGCAGTCTAAAAATAGACTTCACCCATATGTCTAAAAATAGAGGTTCATCTATTTTTACCAACATGACCAATCATCCATAAATATCATCCTGCAACTCATAGACCATGATCCATATGTCTAAAAATACACATAGTCTAAAAATAGACTTTGCACCAAAAATAGCCTGCGTGCCCACTTAGTGAAGGTGACTTCTTTTCACTAAGCTCCATCATCTTGTTGCATTTTCAACACATAATGGGGAAAATCCATGTGACACATGTCACTGCTAAGGATATGCCAAGTGGAGTTGATGACCTCAGCATGATGTCATACCAGAGGTCAGAATTTCGGAGGTTGGAGTTTTTGTAATTCATGTCTAATATTTTTATGGGTAAGTTTCAATCTGATGTGTGGAGCTCTGATTTGATTGGCACTCCATCGTGAGGACCCAAATAACCAAGGGAATATAGAAGACCGAGCACCTAAGTGCTATGGAGTATTTTGAAAGAAGGAGACATCGTAACTCTGTTATAATTCCTTTTTCAAAAAATTAGGATGCAGGGAGATTTTGATGTTCAGTGGCACTTGGTCCTGGTGACCTAAAAGAACCAAGGGCACAAAGCAGGCTTATCACCTAAGTGCTATGAAGAATTTCAGGGGTTGGATTTTCGTAACTCCTTTGTAATTACTTTTTGTGGAAGACCTGGTTCCTAGGAGATCTGATGTTTTCTAGAACTTGGCCATCCAGATCCAAGAAAACCAAGGGCATAGAGAAAAGCTAGCACCTAAGTGCTATGTGAAGCCATGTGGAAAGTATTTTGGAGGTCAAAATATTGGAACTTCTCTGTAATTGTAATTTGCAGAGTAGTGTTGATACCAAGGTATTTTGATGTGTTGCCATTTAGTTGTGAAAGCCCAAAGAACCAAGGGAGAGACCAATAACATGAGGAGAAAGGCCCCTGGCAGGATCCTCAAGGCCTTAGCACCTAATTTCTATGCCCCCGGTCATAGGAAATGGTCCTATGGCGAAAAATAGGCTAAGCGTCAGTGTAATAGGGACTAAAGGCATCAGAATTTCGTAATATCGTAATATCTTTTTAATGAAAAGTTATGATAAGTTATGGCTCCGAAATTTCACTATGGTGTAAAATATTTGAAATGGAAGCACAAAGGTGTATGGCAGATGGATGAGTCTATACCAAGAACCACGATTGTGCAGACCAGTTGGTCGATGGAGTCAATGGAGACTTTTAAATGCAGTAGATAGAGACCAAGATTGTTGGGTCAAGGAAGCGAGGACACTGATATTCTAGGAAGAGCATCCAACCTATCTTGAGTTGAAATAAATTCTTCCTTGATCTCCCCATGCACGACTCATTGAATTAAATGAAGTGCAGAGAAGCCATCCTGAAGTATTTTCCATCTCTATGAACCATAAATATGCATGGAGAGCCTCATTGGAGTGTGTAGGTGGACCGAGAATTAATTCTCAGCATGGAGATCACTTAGATGCCCATTCTTAGTGTATAATGAGGAATCAGTGGCCAAGGTGACGCAACATTGGGATGGAAAGCCATGCAAGAGTACACACTCTGGCAACATGAATGGTACAGTGATGGGCAGCAGAGGCAACATCGACTAGTGTGCAACAGATGAACAAAACAAAGGATCATAGTTGAGCAATGTGTGGGAAATGTAGCATTGTTGAGTGAGTTGTGAGGAGAGCTCTGTGTGTGTGTGTGTGTTGATGTGTGAGGCCAAGTGAGTATGTTCTATAGGGAAAGGTTGAGAGTGCCTTAACAGAAGAAAGATACCTTGTGAGAGGTTGTGTTGTTGTATGAGAAGATGCTGAAGGTGCATGTGCAGAGTAAGAAGGTTGAGTGAGCCTATGTTGTGTGAGAGGTTGAGAGAGTCTATGGATAGAAGGGGCTGTGTGTTGAAGCCATGTTGTTGAGAGCAGAAGGATGAGATCTAAATGTATGTCATGAGATCAGAGGGTCAAGAATAGTTGATGTTGTAGTGTGGAGAGTGGGTTGTGAGGAGTGATTATTATTGAGCATAACAGTAAGCTACAACAGACTAAGTAGAGGATGGAGAACACAGCTGATATCAGGCAATGTTCTTTCCAATTACGATGAACATCAATTCCTATTTGAGTGTGGTTGGAGCCTTCATACAGGAAGTTGGTGCTTCCATCTCTAGTGGGTTCTTGAGAAGACTTAGGGTTTGGTGCCTCCTTCAAGTTGGTGCTTGCATAAATCCAAGGAGTTTTTAGTTGGTGCTTGCAACAAATCATTGAAATTGGTGCTTCACAAGGTGCTTCTGGTAAGCTGGACAAATGTCTACAAATGGAGGGATTTGGTGCTTCCTGCTAGTGGGTGGTAGTAAACAATCAAAGGGATTTGGTGCTTCCTGTGAGTGGTGGATCACAAACATATTGATGTAATAGAGTAGGTTATCTTATTTTACATAAATAAGAGCAACAAGCTTCGATGTTTTTTTCCCGAAAGAGTTTCCATGTAAAACCTTTGTGTCTCATGTGTTTATTGCTCATGTTGTGTATTCTTGTGTTGGTTGATATGGCTATTGTTATGGTTAATGGTTGCTCAAATATAATGGATGCCAAGTTTGAATAAAGAAATGTAAATTAGCATAAAAGTTAAAATTAGTATTAATACTGATTCACCCCTCCTCTCAGTATTAACATTGTTTCCAACATGCGCAATGGGCAATTTTCCCATAACATCAATCAAAGATCAATGACAAAGATATATTGCACATCCCCCACTCTAAAACCACAAACCATGTTAGGGGAGGCACACAAAAACCAGAAGTGGCTAGGAAATGTGGCAGAAGGAGACAAGTTAGGACTTATATGATTTTTTATAAAGGAAAATTGGTGAAAAACCAAGATTCAGGGACATTTTTTCTCTCCTCTAATAGGTGGACAAGTGGAAGCATAAAATTGATCTAGACGATGCAAGTGATGATGTCAGCATAGGCCAATCAAAGGTGGACATGTGGCAAGCATATTTGGAATTTTCGGTCACCCAAAGGGCCTATTTTTGAGTGACGTGTCACCAATCACAGATTGACACATAGCATAGACGATGCTAGAATGATTTCATCGCACTAATTGGAGCTGGATGGTTGTTAATAGATCACAGAGAAAAAGTGTCGAGCAATGGGAGCTGGGACATGTTAGCATTAACACATTGGTAGGAAAAAACTAATTGAATGAAGGTCGGGAGTAGCCCACAGGATAGTTAAGCCCAAAAGGCCCAACTTGGAGGACATTTAATGTGAATAAAGAGGAAGCGTTGAGAAAGGAAAGCATCGGGACACATCAAACTGACAACAATGCAGTGAAAGCTAGTCAAAAGGCGTCGGGGTCGTCCCCATGGGACACGTCGACCCGATGGATGACCCTAGCAGTTTATTAATGGTGCATAAAGGGAACGCATCATGATAGAGGGGATACGGGCTTAACACCTGACGAAGTCATTTCGCATAGAAATAGACCAAGGGTACAGAGCTCAAAACAACATAAATCAACCCCAATAGGTAAAAAAGGCTTAGTGCCTAAAAGGCCTAGCTAGTGGTCACAAAGATTTGGTCCTATGGAAAAAAAAAAATTAAGGGACTGAGAAAAGGTGCTAAACGCTAAATCTAGTGGAAATATAAGTTTGGTAGTGCTTTTCTCAGTTAACCCAAATTTAATAATAGATAAAAATAGAAAAACTTCTGTTAAAACCTCTAAAAAGCCATATTAGCTAAATTCGGTAAAATTAAGCAGTTTTATTTGCATAAAAAAATTTGTTGAAGGTAGAGAACATGATGAACACAACCAGAAGATGGCGAAGGAAAAAATAAGGATTCATGCAGCATCAAAGAAAAAAATAAAAGAAGGCAAAAATATCAAACAAAATTTCTATATAACCAAGATTGAGCAAGCAAGAAAAATAAGTTATCAGTAATATGAGTTTTGGCTAATTGATTTGGATTTTCGCTAGTGTTTTTCATTGAATTATTGAAGGTATCAATGATTGAGGAAATTGATTTATTTTTTAAAAATCATAGAAGCCATTCATGGCTCTAGTATAAAAATGGGTGAAAGATGAACTAATGACTATGAAGTAAGTTCTGGCTTGCAAAATCAGGGGTTGGTGCTCCTTCTAATTGTTGTTGGTAAATAATTGGGGTTGTAGCGCCATTCAAGTGTAGCTGAAAAATCAAGGAGTTGTAGCTTCCTATTGGTTGTAGCCAGAGAATTGTAACAAGAAGTTGTAGCTTTCCTTGTGAATGAATTGAAGAGCAATTTTGAAGAAGTTATTTGTTCTTTATGTGTTTCATTGTGATTTTTGAAATTATAACCTGTCATGCTTATTTAAAATAAATTGCCGAAGTACTATATGGTGTCCTATTGATTGTTACACAAAGTGAAAGAAAGTTTTTAAAGTAGTAAAAATTCCTACAATATTGATTCACCTTTTTGGGGATCTATAGAGTAGGAAAGAACTTGAACATGGTTAAGGACAAACTTATATACATCCATGAATTTTCATTAAAAGTTCTAGTAGTTCCTAAATCTAGGGAATCTAAATTCCAAATAGAACCAAACTAAAAGTAGATACAACTTTTTGAATACAAGAAATAGTAAGAGTTCCCAAAAACTAGAAAAGCCTCCGAATAAACCTTTCATGTTATATGTAGTTGTCCACAAGCTTGTTAAAGTATCCTTCCCCAATTGTTTCTTAACAATTATAGGTTTAAGAAGATGCAAACTAAAGGATAGAAAAACCAAAAAGGTTGAAAATTAAAGAGATTCCACAAATGAAAATAAGAGACTAAGAGAAGGGAATGAGTTAGTCTAATATGGCCAAACTCTTTCACTTAAACATTATTAAACCAGTGAATAAATTATGTAATTAAATGTGCATACTTATTTTTTGTTAAAGTATGTTAGTGTGAAAAACATTTGAAATTTTAATTATGAATATTTATTACTGATAATAATTGATTTTAAATTGAACAAAAGTTCATGGAATTTGTGGAGCTCTGCCATTGTAGGGTTGAAGAGGTTGAGTCGTTTTCCATGGATATTTTTCAGGATGCCCTCAGCAAAGTTCTGGCGCCCTTCTATCCGATTGCAGGAAGACTCGGAAAAGATGCACATGGGCATCTGCAATTTAATTGTAACGGTAAGGGAGGTGAGATAATCAAGGCTGTAACAGCTTTTACCATTGACATTTTTGGTGACTTTGCACCCAGTCCAGAGCTCTGTCAGTTTCTTCCTATAGAAGAAAATCATACCTACCCTCTGCTCCTTGTTCAGTGGATCAACAGACTGCATGACTTCTCCATTTCTTTTCGTCGTGAGGTTCCGGGGGTTTTAGCGGTGGCAGATCTGAAGCATGGTTGCTTAAATCCTGTTTTCGATGGGAAATACGGAGAGCAAATAACGTGCCATACCCAGAACGCACGGTGCAAAGGCACAGGGGAAAGGAGAGAAGAAATCTGGGACACGACAGGGTTGGAATCTGAAGGTCCTTACACTGTTTCGGTCGTCACAATCAAAGAAGAGGGACTGCATGATGTAGATCTGCTCCCTCTCTCCATGGAATGGCCCAAACATTGCAGATCCCGACTTGATCTAATTGATCTAGCCACTATTCGAGAACAGCCAAAACCCAGGCAGCAAACCAATGGCAATGAGCATAGATCGAGCAGAGGGTTTGAAGAATTAGACATGCAAATGGAAGATCGACCCAATACGAGGTCAGATCTGGAAATGTGTCAAGAGATGGGAGACCCAAAAGACTCTGGCCCTGTGTTGCTCCAGAAATTTCTTGAAAATTCCTCTGCCCCCTTTCAGGTTCAAATTGCACAGATCTTCGGCAAGACCATTCTACAATGGGTATACCCTTCAGATCTGGTGCAGAACCTCAAAGTAAATCTGGAACATAGACTTGGGATCCCCTTTGCCCTACAGAGACTTATTTTCCAAGGTAAACAACTCGATGATCCTCTTCCTCTCTCTTTTTACAGCATAAAAAACAATAGCTCTTTAGTGTTTTCCCTTCGTTTGAGAGGTGGAGCTGCAGGTCAATCCTCTTCTGCTCCTCCCTACTCCTACAAAGCTGCAGTCCGCTCTGAGATACCCATTTCCCCTGAACCTCCCAAACCCAAGCCTTTTTTGGTTAACAAGTTGGAGGAGGTTCCCTCTATTGACATCTCCCACTCTGACCTTGCAGACAACATTCAAAAATTCATTGAAAGGGCCATCATCTGCAGATTCAATGGGCTCTGGCCTCGCTCAAAGGATCTTTATGACTGGATCAATAATAATTGGACTCACCACTGCAAGGTTTACTTCTTCGCAAAGGGATATTTTATAGTTCTGTTCGACAATCCTAAGCACTATGAAAAGGCCCTAGAAGAAGGCCCTTAGTTCATGGGTTCAGCAGGACTCTTCTTAACTCCATGGTTCCCAGATTTTGACCCATCTTCTGCAGTCATCACTAAAGCCCCTGTCTGTATCAGACTTCCAAATTTTCCAGTACACCTGTGGCACACAGCAGTATATAGGCAAATAGGCAATACCTTGGGCAGCTTTTTAATGGGAGATTCCTGGAGGGAACAACAAGGTCTCTACACATATGCTAGAATATGTGTGGAGCTAGATTTAAGCAAGGGACTGCCAGAGCAATCAATCTCAAGATCAATGACACTGTTTGGACCCAAATCCTAGATTACGAAAACACTGCCTTCCGATGCCGCCACTGTCACCTAACAGGGCACCTGCAGAACTCCTGCCCATCGCTGACTGCAAGAACAAAAAAGGGCATCTACGCAAAAACCAAACCGAAGCGTTGGACCCCCTGTTCTCCGCCGCCAGCAGTGAGCTCTGACTCCCCAAGATCGGAGGATGAGGAAAGCGATTCAGAGCGGGACCAGGCGCCTCAGCCGACGGCTCCGTCCACAGATACTCAGGTGCACACCTTTGTCACAGCAATCTCCCAGAAACGCGCCCATGAGACGTCCTCTTCTGAATCAGAAAAGGAGACCCCCAAGATAGAGAACTCCAGTCTTCAAGTTGTTTTAGCTCATTCTCCCCATGATAGCTGGACAAAAGTCAATAAAAAGAAAGGAAAAAACATTGTGTTGTAGTTTCTGCCCCTGTGGGGTAAAAGTCAGTTAGTCAGTCTTTGCTCTCAAGTTATTTGATGTAGCTCCGAGATTGAATCTCTTTTTCTCCGGGACCGAGGTTGATGGTTTCATCATTTCCGGTCTGCCGGTCTCTTGTTTCTCTTGATTGTACTATATTTTACTCAATAGAATTAGTCTAAATTCATAAAAAAAAAAATGATTTTAAATTTGTAATTATGATGTTTTATTTTTTTAAATAAAGAAAATATGGAAAATTAATTGTTGATTGAAAATAGCTCAAAGAGATGAGACTACAAATTATTGTGGAATATTTATTGCCCATCAATAAGTCCTAAGCATCCAATCTGGATTTTTAGATTTAATTGAGGATTATGAATTGTTGATTGAAAATAGCTCAAAGAGATGAGACTACAAATTATTGTGGAATATTTTATTGCCCATCAATAAGTCCTAAGCATCCAATCTGGGTTATTAGATTTACTTGAGGATTATGAATTGTTGATTGAAAATAGCTCAAAGAGATGAGGCTACAAATTATTATGGAATATTTATTGCCCATCAATAAGTCCTAGTCCAATTTGGATTATTAGATTTACTTGAGGAATATGAATTGTTGATTGAAAATAGCTCAAAGAGATGAGACTACGAATTATTGTGTAATATTTATTGCCCATGAATAATTCCTAAGCATCCAATATAGATGATTAGATTTACTTGAGGATTATGAATTGTTGATTGAAAATACCTCAAAGAGATGAGACTACAAATTATTGTGGAATATTTATTGCCCATCAATAACTCCTAAGCATCCAATCTAGATGATTAGATTTACTTGAAGATTATGATATTGACCAATTAATTTTTTCCTAAAAAATAGGGATTTGTCCTCAAAAGTGAGAAACAAGATCTCATTAATCAGCAAGTAACTACCTGCCACCTATTAGTGAGGCTTGCTCCAACGCACATTGGTTGTGTTGCAGTGTCATAGTTAGGAGGAGCTTAATACTTCACTCTTAATTTTCAAGAGAAACTATTTCAAGATGGTACTTCTAAATTTTGTATCTATCTAATTCTGAAAGAGAAGAATTTGATTATGTGTTATATATAGTTTATTTTTATTAAAGTTTGGAAATGTCATGCTTTACCTATTTATTTTGTACAATATAAATGAAATAATATGCATGATATGATAAAAAGGAAAATACATCGTTATAAATTATTTAAGAATGTGTACATAAATGAAAAATAAAAGAATACGTCACGAGGCTTTGGATTGATGGTGAATGGGTGCACTGTTAAAGCACTCCTTGCAATAGGTCATTGGTTCAAATCCCCTGTGGGTACGTATGGTTACATTCCATGATGGACATATTTGATTCTCCAATAGATTAATATGGAATCTTGGGAGTAAACCAGATATATCTTATTTGTAACTTCCACACAAAAAGGATAAAAAAACTTCCACACAAAAAGGATAAAAAAAAAAAAATTGTAGCCTCAACCGTTCCCCCAAATTATCATTCTATGTTATGATATGGAGGGACCAACAATGTCTCTTCTTCTATGGTTTGAACATTATAATTCTAAACATGATAATAGACGACATAATCAATAGCATCTTAAAAATTAATGTGTAAATTAGTAATCAATTGTTTTATTGTAAGGTTGCAAGTTTGTAACTTCCACACAAAAAGGATAAAAAAATTAAAATAAATTGTAGCCTCAACCGTTCCCCCAAATTATCATTCTATGTTATGATATGGAGGGACCAACAATGTCTCTTCTTCTATGGTTTGAACATTATAATTCTAAACATGATAATAGACGACATAATCAATAGCATCTTAAAAATTAATGTGTAAATTAGTAATCAATTATTTTATTGTAAGGTTGCAAGTTGCATATACATGGAATTACTTATAACGTTATGGTTCTCTTGTGGTATCTTTTCCTCTAATTTACAAAAAATTAAAAGTAAAAATAAGCATAAAAGTGAGAAATTTTGTTAACACAAGTTAGAAAACTATAAAATTATATCCATGAAACATTTAAACTTCAAAACATTGTAGAATATAATTGGACCTAGAAACATTAGTTGAATATATAACATGCCACAACACATATTCAAAACATTCTACTTTCATTTTACAACATATCCGCCTTGCTCTTCCCCTACATTAGGGTATGCTAGTTTATCTAATGACCCACTTCTTTCAAATTATTCTCCTATTTAGTATTTGTTATCTCTATGCACGTTTAAAGGTGCCATGCCCTTGGAGAACACTATTATGGATCACTTTGAAACAGGGAAAATTTTAAGGATGGAAATTTATTTTAAAGTTTAGAAACCTTGGCGAATCCCACTAGTCCATAATATGAAATCTATAAAATGTTTGGAGAAATTTTTGTAAAAATATTCAAATTTATAATATTTTTATATAGTCTATATATAATTTTTTGGCGATTTTTAGGGTAAAATAATTTCATTCTATAAAACTTGGGCGAATCATTTTTACAAAAAAATTGGAAATTAACGAATCTTTTTTTGGAAAAATGTATAGAAAATTAGCCCATGAGCAAATATTAGCCCCTAAAATTTTCCCTACTTTGGATTCAGTGGAGCTCACGTGAAAAGAGAGTGTTGTTGACATTATGACTTTTGTTACTTGAAGGGATGTTGACTCTTTGTAGAGGTGACTAGGGAAAGATTACCTAAGTATTAGCGAACCGAATTATAGAGACTGGATCGAGGAAGCAGACACTAGAGAAATACTCCGATGCAGGAAATCGAGGAAGCAGACGCTAGAGAAATACTCCGATGCAGGAAATAGCTAAAAGTTCAGAATTAAGATAAGAGTGAAAACTCGAGGAATCCCATTACGTAGAGAAAGGAGGTTAAGGTTAAGGGAAATGGTTCACACCCATTAAAAGTAGATAAAGAAAGAAAGTTAAGGGAAATGAGCAAAATTGCCCAGAAACCCATCATATTTGACACTAGTCTATAGAACAACCATGACTAAGAGAAACCCATAAGAAAGAAACATCAAAAGCTTAGCCACTAAGCAAATTAGGTATGGAAAAACCTAGTGATATCTTGCATGAACTCCACACTCGATTTGGCAGTCACGTGGATCACTCATTAAATTGCGCATAAGATGTCCGGGGATCTAGTCCATGAGCGCATAAGATGTGAGAGGCTTAGAGCCTCCCTGGACAAGCTCTTAATCATACATATATCACTAGTTGTTGCCCAATTTCAATATATATAAAATTTAGTTTTATGAATTTTAGCATATTACCTCGTTAACAGAGTACAATGCAGAAAGTTTAATTCTATCAAATTACTCTTTTTGCAATTTAGCGTAGTTACCGACCCTTTTTACAATTTAGCATGGTTATCAAATTGATAAATTCATGGTAAAAAGTCTGAAAATTCATAAATTCCATTCAATAAAATTTGATTCGGTTCCTGCATGGATTTGTTCATTCTGTCAATTTAAAAATAAAAAATAAAATCTTAATATACGAGAGTTTTCTGTGGATTTAAGAGGCAATGCACCATGGTCATTAGTGTTTGTTTGGACTTTTCAGTTGGAGAGGAAACTGTTAGATATGTTTAGGCTTGGTTTACTCTTATTCCCAATCCAACTTAGGCTTTATGAAGAGATAGTTTTGTTTAGAAGTTACTAAGTTTGGACTTTTTAGTTGGAGAGGAAATTGTTAGATATGTTTAGGCTTGGTTTACTCTTATTCCCAATCCAACTTAGGCTTTATGAAGAGATAGTTTTGTTTGGAAGTTATTAAGTTTGGACTTTTCAGTTGGGGAGGAAACTGTTAGATATGTTTAGGCTTGGTTTACTCTTATTCCCAATCCAACTTAGGCTTTATGAAGAGATAGTTTTGTTTAGAAGTTACTAAGGGGAGTATTTAGCTGAACACAACTAAATGCACTAGAAAAGAAAAGAAATAAAAATAAGTATGAGATTGAAAAAGATATATATTTCAATTTTACTATTGCATGAGGTTGAAAAGCCAAGAAAGTGGAAAAAGAAAAAGTGGACTAGGATTTATTTTCTAAATATGTTTTTTTTTATAGATTTTAGATAAATATGCATTTATCTAGTAGGCAAGAATTTTGGACAAATAAGTTGTATTTTCTAAATATGTTTTTATTTTGATAAATTATAGATAAATAAGTTTAGAATATGTATTTATCTACTAGGTAAGAATTTTGGACAAATAAGTTTTGAAACTAAGTAACCCATGTTAGATTTAAGTTTTGAGAAAAGAAAAATCTAGGAGAGAAAAGGAAGTATAGAGTTTTGGACAAATAAGTTATGAAACTAAGTAATCATGTTAGAAGTTTTGAAAGAAACAAAAATCTTGAATAGAAAAAGAAGTGTGGACTTTTTTTTGGAATTATATAGCAGGGATTGTATATTATGTAGAGTTATTAGAAATTATTCAAAATTTAAAATGAGTTTGAATTGTTTTTAATAAAATACATCATTCTTCAGGAATATAATATATATATATATATTATATATTTATATATATATGTTAAGATGTATATTATCGAATTGCAATCTGAATTCAAACTTGATAACTATTCAATTTAGTTAGGTTATTCAACTAAAAGCATGTAAAAGCACACCTCTAATAACATCAACTACTACAAGACAATAATAACTAGCAATTGTCCCTAAAAATGCAAAGATACACCAAAGGAATACAAGATTTGGGAAGATCATCTTGAAAAGCTAAATTATTTTTAATGTTTTCAATGTAATTAAATTCTATATTCCAACCAAATAGAAAAAAGCATTCTGGTCCTGAGATCTCTCTTGTACCTAGTGGGCCCAACAATCAACCATCTTCTATACATTTATAGAAATGTTTATGTTTTTGCATTTTGGTGTGCAAGCAATTTGTGAGATCTCTCTTGTACCCAGTGGGCCCAACAATCAATTATCTTCTATACATTTATAGATATGTTATGTTTTTGCATTTCCATGTGCAAGCAATTTGTTAGAATATATTTCTCTAGAAGAAATTTGTTAGAATATATTCCTACTCCAACGAAGCAGTGGGAAAAAGCATTCAAATTCTTGGTTTTGGACCTCCTTTATCCCCATTCTTCCTAGTTTTTAGCTTTTAAGAATCTTGTGATGAAAAGAAATACAATTCCAGGTATAATAAATAAATTTAAAAATAAATAAATATTATAAAACTTAAACGAGATCATAATAAAAAATAACAAAACCAAATAAAAATTAATTTATAAAAAATCTAGCCTACCCCACTCTCCAAATAAATAAAGAAAAAATTTATAAAAAGATAGTGGACAATGTGGTAACCAAACTCTTATGGAATACAACCATCTATAGAAATTTAAGGAATCAATAATGAGTTATTTAAATAGACATTGAACTTAAAACCAAGGGTTCATTTTTCAACAATTTTACCTCTTCCTTACCTCTCAATTTCGTAATTAAGAAAACCTCGTGGATTTCCCCACATTTATTATTTTTGTATGTGCTACCTTTTGATTTGCAAATGTAATTGAAAAATGAAAATCGAAGACAAACAATTTTTTATTCATTTCTACCTTTAAGATTTCCCAACTATTTACCTTGCTACCTAAGGACATGATCACTGCTTAATATGTAGTCATTTTCAGTCCAATTTTACAATAAAGTTTAAACCCATAAGTTTTTAACCTTAAAATTTTGATATTAAGAAAAACAGACAAACCATTGGACTGCATATGTGGAGTGATTCATTTTAGAAACTGAGTGAATGTATAATACAACAGAGTTTAATAGACTATTAAAATGTAGTTGTTTTGGTTGCAAATAATAATCAAGTGAAATAAAAAAACAAGAAGAGCCTCGTCCTAACTTTAAAGGAGTTGCACCAAATTGCTCTACAATATCATAATATTATCCATATGTTCAATTGCAAAACTAATAGCCATAACACGAGCAAAATTTGTTGAAAATTGTAACTAGGTTTGGTCTTCATAATGACGTGTAATTGTGATTTTTATGTAATTGATGTAAAGAAAAAAATAAAATTATTGTATGCTTGTGTCATGGGTTTCATGAGCAAGGAATTTTGTTTTAGTATGATTCTCATTGTGAGTCCTTAGGATTAGTCATAAAATTCTATTAAGTCAATGTCATATATGGAAGACCCTTCTTGGGCATGTTACAAATGTATATGAGTCATTAAAAGAGTCAAAGAGACCCTCCAAGGTCAAGCTCAAGCATCCCTTTCATGTCGGCCGTAAATGAAATAATGAAGCTTCTCAAAAAGTCATGTCAGCCTTATCTCCAAGACAAGTCGGCTAATTTATGGGAAAACCACTATATATAGGGTTGCTCGTCTTCATTTTAGGATGAGAAATTCAGTCAAGGTTTGAAACAAGAAGGGAGTGCAAGAAAGTGAGATATATAAGCCTCTTATCCAATGCAACAAGAAGGAGAAGAATCCAAACTACTTTGGCATCATTCTTTGTCATTTTTCTTTACACGTGTGACAAGAGTTAGGGTATTGCAGTAGGGTTTACATTAGTCAGTGAAGAAGCCAAGCAAAAGGTCTACCTACTAGCCGAAGTCACAAGGATAAGACTCCTAATAAAGCGAAGAAGAAAGGCATCTCCAAACCATTCCAAAGAATCTCACATGTGTGTTTTTCAAGGGTACAGTTAGGCCAAAAGTTGCATGTCTATGGAGGAAATTGAAGGAGATTCAATCAGCTAATAAAACACTCATAAAATAAATAGCAGACATATACACAAATCAGACATGGTGGAAATGGCTTGAAAGCCTCACTGTATTATATTCCTCACACTCTCAATGTAATGTACTGTACAAAAAATGATAATAGTACAAATAAATACATCAGGAAGTTTGTCTCAAGATAGTATGTCTATCTTGGACACTATGGTTGAAAAAATATCTCAACAACACACTAATCTACAAGCATAACTAGTTTGAGAGAATCTCTCAAACAACTAAGCCTAAACTGACTTCTGACCATGAGGAACAAACTCAATCTAGAAAGGTAGGATTAAATCCTAACTTTCATGATTTTAATTAATTTAATTATTTGGACTTAGAATTGTTTTAACATATGAGAGTGAGGCTAACATTCCCCCCCCCTCAATGATAATTCCAAAATAAGAACCTGGTACCATCTCCAAGTCCTCATGCTAAAACTGTTGATCCTCAAAAACACTGCCTTAAAAACCGCCAAATATGGATGCTAAAAAAACTCTAATCCGAAGAGAACATGAGTCAGTTGCAAGTCTGAGTCATCTCTGAAATTTTTCTTGACAACTCCATCATGTGCCAAGATGCAAAAGGATCCATTTTTCCTTTGCTTTCAATCAACATCCTTTGTCCACTAACAAAATGTTGATGACACCCAGTGGCGAATTTGCTTGCCCACTGACAAAATATTGAGAACGCCCATTGGCGAATTTGTTGATGTTGAAACTGCCCACTGGCTGATTTGATGTTGATGAACACCCACTAGCTAATTTGACGATGCCCACTAGCTGATTTGATGTTGATGAACACCCACTAGCTAATTTGACGATGCCCACTGGCTGATTTGATGTTGATGAACACCCACTGGCTAATTTGACGATGCCCACTGGCTGATTTGTTGATGATGCCCACTAGTTGATTTTGATGATGTTGTTGATACTTTCGTTCTGACAACCACCCTTAATTCCATTATCATTTCCCCCCTTTGTTAGCTGAAAGGAGAGACAATTATTTTCACTTGATTTCTGTACTCCCCCTTTAGGTGTAGGAGAGTTTCGCCATCTTCATTTTTCTATAGAATTGGTCTTCGTGTGAGACTGAATCCTTCGGTAACACATTGACAACTGTTTGATTGTAGATGACCACTTCGAAGGATCAATCCATGAGTAATTGATCTTCACTCTGGGTGGTTGATTTCACTTACAACATTTGTTGGATGAATTATTTTTCTTGCCATAATGGTGACAAGGATGGAGGTCAAAGCACTTACTCTCCATATGGCCATTTCGCTTACAATGGTTACACTTAACCATATTCTGATCACTATCTAGGAAACCAGCACTTACAAATTGCACTGGTTTTGAGAAATCTGGAACAAACAAAGTATTTTCTTTGTTGTATCCTAGGCCATGTCGATCGTTATTGAAGGAGATTTCTTCCCAAGGTCTAATCACCTTCTTGGAAAGACTATCCTTTTGTGTTTCTTCATACTTGTTGTTGCTGCTAACATCATGTCCTTGATTTATTAAAACTTCTTTGTCACACTGGGCATTAAGCATTAACAATGCATTTGTTTGACATGCTGCATCAAACGGATCAATTTGGTCTTTCATACTATTTGTTGTATCATTAAGTAGTACAACTGGTTGGATAAGATCACTTGTGTCACAACTGACATCAACCTATCAGATCAGTTCATCTATTTCACAACTTTCATTAATATGTTGAATAAGATCACTTGTATCACAACTTTCATTTGTTGTTGTAATGAGGTCTTCTGTGTCACAACTTACATCTGTCTTCTCTACACATTGTGCATCTAGTAGATTTTTCTTTTCACTTAACTTAATTTGAAGTGCATGAATGAGTTTTTCTTTCACTTCAAGCTAAAATTGAAAGTATTTTGCTGCTTCTAATGCACTGGTCATTTGATTGATTAAGGTTTAATTCTGCTTCAACTTCCATTCCAGTATTTCAACTTTGTTCTGTAACTCATGATTGCAATCTTTCAAATCTTTAATTTCCTATTCTGCACTTTGAAGACGTTTTCCTCGTTTACCCATGTTGATCTTAGACACACTCGCTTGAACTTGCTTTAATCAATTTCACGCTCGCTTGATTTTCTTTAATTAACTTCACACTGGCTTGAATTTTGTAAAAGGATGAGGGTGTCGAATACCACCGAAAATGCACCCAATGTTTACAATGACAAGTTCAAATGATATTGACTCACTTGAAGAGAATTGACTCAGTTTAGGAGAACTGACTCACTTTACCTCTTATAAATTCACAATTTGAGTGTCGGTTTTGACTGAAAATGCACCTTTACAATTCAACTCAATGTTATTTGAATTTGTTTTCAAGTTAACTTACAAATTATGATTTTGCAAGTTATATAATGAGCAATTGTCATTGAATGGTGATGTAGTCTGCATGAGTTTATAGTTTCAGTAACTTGATTTCCTTCCGTGAATTTTCTTGATGATGTAGAATGTTGATGTTGCCAACTTTGATTATGTGTTGTAGTTGTGCAAATGCATGTGGATGTTTGTGATTGTTTGTGATTGTTTGTGCTTGATTGAATGTTCGTTACAACTTCTTAATTTCAAGTGTTGTGATTAATGTGCTTGTTTCATTCACTTGCTTTAGACTCCTTGTGTGTGTTATATAAGATAATTGTAGTGTCAAAACTAGACACAAAACATGCACAATCAATCACTAAACAAGGTGTACCTAAGATCCCCTTATTCAATTTCGGGCAGATCTAGGACACTTCAACACCACAAAAAATATGTCTTTTTATTATACAGGTTACAACCAACTCTTACACCCAAAAACAACTTTTCAATCACAATATTTGTTTGTTTAGACCCTTTTTCAAACAACAAATTCACTTCAATGACTTTTGAAATTTAACTTTAATTTCTGCTCTCAAAATACTACAACAATTACCTTCCCTTAAAATTCACATATCTCAAAATTCACACATCACTCCAATATATTACAAAAGACAACTTATCGCTCCAAAAAAATTAATAGGCATACTGTTATGTGAGACCTTATCCCTCCATTAAAATGAGAAAAAGCTTTCCAAATCTTAAATTTATTCACATTCGAAATCTTCTAAAGTATACTTTTCACTGTCTCCCACTAAAAAGTTCATTTCACGTTATGTGCCATTGTCTTTTCATTTAGTTGGAAGTATAATTTTTATGTGCCATTGTCTTTTCATTTAGTGGGAAGTATAATTTTTAAGTAATCACATGATGTGAAAGAAAAAAATGAAGAAATAGACTTAACACTTATCTTACCCACTTATGATTTGAAGCCACGTGAAATTCCATTTTAATTTGCTACCTTGAAAATTTATCTTCAGATCGAGCGTCCTCTGCGCATTCGGCCACGCTGGTACCTTTTCTAGGCAAAGACTGGGTTCATCTTCACAAAAATAACTCGTTGAAGACACAAGTACGCCACCCAAATGCTGGTTCCTTTTCTTTTAAACGCACGCTGGTTCCAAAAAATTTAAAAATACCGATTACATTTGGATTTTTATCAAATTTCAGTCAAAATGTACGCTGGAAGCAGATTAGCTGCGCGAGGAGCTCAACAATTCCTGTCATTTCTTCAACACTCGAAAACCTACATATGCCAGCGGAAAATGGGGACGTTTTCTTCTGATAACGTGCAGAAATATCCAGGTGTTTCCTCAAAAAGTCTATGGGGTTTCTGCGGCAATGGTGTCTTCTCCAAATCACTTGTTCCTTTGCACCTACAGACAGTATTCATGTCTTTCTCAGCCATTCCTCAAGGCTTCCGGGATGATGATTTTTCAGAGTTTGATGCGAAGGAAATGAAGGAAGACGAGCGTTTCAAAGATGCCATAACTAAGAAAGTGCCTAGTCTCACTTCTATTTTCTCCCATCAAAATGTGACAAGAAGTGTAAAATCCGTCATTTCTATTCCCTCGGGAAAAAATGAGAAGAAAAATGTGAAATTTGTCACTTCTATTCCCTCAGAAAAGACACAGAAGAAAAATATGAAATCTGAGCAGCAACAAAAGACAACGCCGAAGACGGAGAAAACCAAGGGTGGCTTGGATATTTTCCAGCATCCATGGCCAGAGTGGGTTCAATTTCTAGAGCATTTGAACGAAAGAGGTTACCTGAGCAAGGCATTTCATTTTCAGTGGCCGATAGAACTTTGACGTCTTAGGACAGAGGGTATCTATGCTTTTATCAAGTTTGCTCTGCTAAATCACTGATGTTCAAGTGTTCTCAACCAAAAAAACACCACACTGATGCAAACTTTGCTACTCACTGATATAATCTATGCAAGATGCTTGACTAATCTTCGGCCTGAATTATCACTTATTCAATAGGTTGTCAAATCGACTGGTGCTTGAATTGGTTTTTTCAATTAAAATATATTAAAAACTGTTGGCCAACTCTGTATCATTCTATGGTAGCAGAAACCCATAAAATACAAAATCCTTCTCAGAACATTATACTTGTATTGTGGTCGCTCTGCTCCATTTTCCAAGATTTTTCATTCGCAACCATCAATCGCTCAAACTCACAGGTCCAATAACATTGGTCTCTCCACAGATCAAAACACTCACCGACTTCAACTACAAAAAATGTGTCTTTCTCTAATAACTTTACGTAGTATCCCACTCACACAGTCTATTTCATAGATAAACATTCACACATAGACTATCTCTCATTCAACCTAGCTCCGATACACATGAAGGAGATTCAACCAACTAATAAAACACTCATAAAATAAGTAGCAAATATATAGACAAATCAAACATGGCAGAAAAGGCCTGAAAACCTCACTGTATTATATTCCTCACACTCTCAAATGTAATATGCAAAGAATGATAATAGTACAAATAAATACATGAGGAAGTTTGTCTCAAGATAGTACGTCTATATTGGACACTATGGTTGAGAATATATCTCAACAACACACTAATCTAGGAGCCTAACAAGTTGGAGAGAATCTCTCAATTAACTAAGCCTAAACTGACTCCTAACCATGAGGAACAAACTCAATGTATAAAGGTAGGATTAAATCCTAACTTTCATGATTTTAATTAATTTAATTATTTGGACTTAGAATTGTTTTAACATATGAGAGTGAGGCTAATAGGAATCAGAAATTCAGAATCGCTGAAATAGGAAGTGCTAGAAATCATTTTGACTAGTGTTGACTTGGTCAAGAAGGAGAAGCAGTGAAGAAGGGTTTTGTGGCTTGACCTTTGAGAGGTTGTTGTGTCAAGGTTCTTGGTATTCGTCAACTTGAATCTCTATAAGAAGAAGAATTTGTTTAGGTTTTCCTCTCAAAGAGTGAGAGGTTTCGGCCCTGGATGATAACCTATATTATGTGTCTCTTATCTCTTTATGGTTTATACATTGGTAACTATTTGATGAAGAAGAACACTAATAACCTAAGTAAAATAATATCTTAATCTAAACAAGTAAAAAACACTCACAAGCAATTACAAATAGAAGCAAAATCACCTAATATCGTTGCCCTAGATTTATCAACGTGATATTAGAACTAAGGTGACAAAGTCAAGGAAGGGCATCTTATCAAGGGACACTCAAGGATCAAATATCAAGGAAGGAATCAAAGTAGAGATCATCTTGAAGTCAAAGGAAGCATCATAACCATAGATCAAAGAAGTATTGGGATCATCATCAAGAAAAGGAAGAAAAAACCCTACATCTACTCAAGTCAAATTATTTTGAAGACTACTCATCCAAAGGAAGCTAAATCAAAAGGAGGTGTCATCTCACTCTTTGTGGGATCAACAATTATTCTTGAAGAAAACTACCTTCATTGAGGAAAAGTTTTCTATCCTCTATATCATCGTCAACATAAAGGAAGCAACAAGAAGAAGGAGTATCCTATCAACTAAGTATATGTCCACATATGAATCTGTCAAATGTCTTTTTGCAAGGAAAGAAACAAGTTGGTTGGGGCTTTAAACTATCTTGCATGGAAGAAAAGGACAAATCTTAATCTCATTAAAAATGAGGTGATGAAACATGTGAAAGGATATATTACAAAACCAGGAGATGAATATGCTCAAGCTCTTGCCAAGTATATGAAAGGGGAGGTTAGGGCTCAAAGGATTCTCATAGAACACATCTTGGATCCCCTCATCTCATATGTATCTAAACTCGAAACTTCAAAAGAAATCTATTACAAACTGGTAGAGTTGTATTCCGTAAGCACTGTTGGAGAATTCATCTCATTAAGGAAAGAACTCTACAAGCTAAATATGTCTAGGGAAGATGGAATAGCCTCATACTTTATGAGGATATCTAAGATATGGGATCAACTACAAGATCTGGGAGAAGTCATGTATGATATTGAAATGACTACAGTTGCATTAAATGCACTACCAGAGGAGTGGGGTAACTTTACTTCAAGTATTTATGGGAAGAAAGAAGTTACTCCATTCTAAGATCTATGGTGTCTATGCAAGATTGAAGAATCTAGACTAAAGGCCAAATATGATGTGGGAGAAGGTGAGAAAAGTCAAGCTTATGCTATAATGACAAGAAAAAAAGTAAAACTTGGAAAGTCTGGTTCTTAGAAAAACAAAAGGGACATGTCTAAGATTCAATGCTACGAGTGTAAGGAATATGGGCACTACAAAATGGATTGTCCTTGGGTCAAGAAGGAAAACACAAGAGGAAGAGAAGAAGCCCATATTTCCAAATAAGTAGAGGAAGTTGAAAAGAAGAAGTCCAAGAAAGAGGAAGTAAGATATCTCTATTACTGAGATAGTCTTCCTCACCTAAGTTATTTTCAAGTTCCTAGGTCTTATGTTGTAAGATATGGCTATCATGATTCACTGAGTAAAATAATGGGATGAATCAAGGCATCATGGAAGCATTGAAAACAAGAGCTCGGGACATCATAGAGAAGCATGAAAGACGGTTAGAATCTATGGAAGTAAAGGATATATCTCTTGGTAATCTCATTGAAATCATAAGTGGCAAGGTCATCTAGTACAAGGTTCATCGTACATTTGTCAAAAGGAAACATTTGCTTATGGGGATAATTTAGATCCTCAAGATTCTCTGATGGAATCTTCATTGAAAGGTTCATCGATCATGAGGGGAAGCAAGTGTTTCATCAAAGAATTCCAAACTTGTGGAATTTATATGATGACATAAAAGGAGAAGCAAATGGAGGGATTAAAACTCTTTCAATCAAGGAAGCTACTGCAAAAAGTCTGGATGACCCAAAGGAAAAATGAGGTATATATGGTTACATTTGATATTGTGGAATTCATGTCATATGGTTGAACATATCATGAACCAATGCTTTAAATTAAGAGCATGATCAAAATAAAGGATATCCTCCCTCAAAGGGATGCATGAATGCATGGGTCACACATTCACTAGATGAAATCAACGTAATATGTCCTCATATGAAGTATGACGTGGTTGACTATAATTGAGGAACTTTGATTGGAAACTCCTCATAATGAAATGTGTGAAGATAGTAAGGAAGAGATCATGGAATATGCAACATGGTAAAGGAAATCAACATCTAAAATACCAAGAATATTTGACTAGGATATCTCCATGGAAGATATGAAGACTTTGATGAAGTCTGAAAAAGAAAGAGACCCTTGACAATATATATCTTTGGGAGATGTGTCAATATGTATGCAAGATGTTGATGCAAACTAGAAGATGTCATGATGAAAGACCATCACAAAGGTAATATTGATTTTAATGTTCATTCCTTTATTTTTGAACAAATATCTGGATGGGTTTATGCAGGGCTGCCAAGGGAACATATATGGATGTCTTCCACCACCGATGCACTTGTAGTAGGATTAAAGATCCTTAAGTAAACATGGCATGAAGGAAGCTTAGATATGGACTGATAGATCACTTTCCAATGATGACATGGCTAACTCATGGATGAAAGTGATGGATGGTCTATTACTTAAGAAGAAGTCCCAAAATATGAATACTCTTGAATGACAAAAAGAAGTCCATGACATTGTGAGGAGGAGTTCTTCAAGTAGCTAGTTGTCCCATAATCTACACCTAAGGAGATGTTGTAGGTCCCTAATTAAGAGGGATCCTAAAAACACACTTCTTTCTTGGAAGAAACTTGAAAATTCTTAAGCCAAGAAGGAGCTTAGGTATATTCCTTCCATAGGAATGAGTGCATTCCTTTATTGGAATAAATATGACCTCCCTAATTAAGAGGGTGAGATAGACACATCATTCTTGTCTTCACTTCGTAAGACAAAATGGAGGATTGGGTAAACATATGGCATCTGATGCTCTTTGAGGATGTATTAGGGAATCCAAGATAAGAATAGTCCTGGTGGAACACACCCAGAGAAGCCGAGTGGAGTATGTTCCGAAAGAGACAATAATGAGGGTGTTTATACATCACTAGTTTGGCCAACATTGTGCTCAGATCTCATGGAGAGATAGAGATGTTATTCAAGGCCTTGTTATGTGAAAATGTTGGTTGATGTTATGTTAAACAGATGTGTTACCAATCTGACTCTTCTTATGAGAAATTCCTAGATTGAGAGTGACCAAGTACCATTATGAATACATCCCTAGTTGAGAGGGAGTGTTGAACAGTGTAACTAGGTTCGGTCTTCAAAAATAAAACGTGTAATTGTGATTTTTATGTAATTGGTGTAAAGAAGAAAAATAAAATTATTGTATGTTTGTCTCATGGGTTTCATAAGCAAGTAATTTTATTTTAGTATGACTCCCATTGTGATTCCTTAGGATTAGTCATAGAAGTCTATTGAGTCAATTTCATTTATGGAAGACCTTTCTTGGGCATGTTACAAATGTATATGAGTCATTAAAAGAGTCAAAGAGACCCTCCAAGATCAAGCTCAATCATCCCCTTCATGTCATCCTTAAATGAAATAATGAAGCTTATCCAAAAGGCATGTCGACCTTAACTCCAAGACAAGTTGACTAATTTATGGGAAAACCACTATATATAGGGTTGCTCATCTTTATTTCAGAATGAGTAATTCGGTCAAGGTCCAAAACAAGAAGGGAGTGCGAGAAAGTGAGATATAGAACCCTCTTATCCAGCGCAGCAAGAAGGAGAAGAATCTGAACTATTTTGGAATCATTCATGGTCTTTTTTCCTCGCACGTGTGACAAGTGTTAGGGTACTGTAGTAGGGTTTACATTAGTCAATGAAGAAGCCAAGCAGAAGGTCTACCTACTAGCCGAAGTCATTAGGATAAGACTCCTAATAAAGTGAAGAAGAAAGGCATCTCCAAACCACTCCAAATAAGCTCACACGTGTGTTTTGCAAAGGTACAATTAAGCCAAAAGTTTCAGGTCTATGGAGGAAATAAGCAATTCAGAATCGTCGAAATTGGAAGTGCTAGAAGTCAGTTTGACTAGTGTTGACTTGGTCAAGAAAGAGAAGCAACGAAGAAGAGTTTTGTGGCTTAATCTTGGAGAGGTTTTTGTTTCAAGGGTCTTGGTATTGGTCTTGGTATTTTTCAACTGGAACCTCTATAAGAAGAAGAATCCGTTTGGGTTTTCCTCTCAAAGAGTGAGAGGTTTTGACCCTGGCTGATAGCCTATATAATGTGTCACTTGTCTCTTTATGGTTTATGCATTGGTAACTATTTGATGAAGAAGAACACTAATAACCTAAGTAAAAGAATATCCTAATCTAAAGAAGTTAAAATCACTCACAAGCAATTACTAATAGAAGAAAAATCACCTAATATCGTTGCCCTAGATTTCTCAACAAAATCCACGCTTCATTTTTGTTGTAGCGCCATTTTCCTTACGTCCATCACACGTAAATATTTCCTCTTGATGGAAAAAAATGGTTTTCAAGTAATAAGCTTAAATAAATCAAATGAAATGATAAGCATTGTGAATATATTTTACAATATAAATTCTTCTAGTTTTGATTCATAACACGCACAGCGAAGCATTTGTTTCTTCAATTCCGCTCCTAGATTGTATATTAGGCACAAATTTTACAATAAATCATGTTTTGCATGAAAGCGAAGTTCACAAATCATGTATTGCATGAAAACAAAGTTCATTTATTATATTAGTCGAGGAAATGATTACATCAATACATGTAAGTAAATACAAATCCTTCCATTTTACAACTACATGATAGATATCATAGGGAAAAAAAAACTACCTTCAAGGATGCTTTTGGCCTGCTTCCATCTATCCAAAAGAGAATATAAATTGTTGGAAAGGCACAAAAATTAACACACACACAATAACATGAGTTTTTGGTTCTTCTATTGATCACACAAACTTGATGATTACAATGAAACCAATGAGGGATATTTAACCTTTTCGACTAGAAACTCACTCAAAATAACTTTGATATGCAACCACACACTAAATTCGACTTTACCCAAAATAAGACTTAACTCAAACTCACTCAACTTGACTCTCTAAATTTAGACAAATTTGCATGCGGGAGTAGTTAGTTATCTTTAACACTTCCCCTTAATTATGACCACTAAACTAAGACATGAATCATGACAACTCAAAGATGCATGTTGGTATAAGTGTCAATTAGGTTTACAACACCCAAATTTCCTCTGTGAAACTCAAATACATCTTTTGCTAATGGCTTAGTGAATATATTAGCCAATTGATCACTCAATTTACAAGGCTTCAGGCAAACCATTTCTCATAAGTTCTATAATAAAATGATATATTGTATCATTATCCTTTCTCTTTTGATGAAACACACTATGCTTGGATAGTGCAATGGTTGAGGTGTTGTCACAATATATTGTTGTTGATCCTTTTTGTTTTTTCTTCAATCCATCCAAAACTCTTCATAACCATACTCCTTGGCATGTTGCTGATGTCGCTGCTACATATTCTACTTCTGTTGATGAAATTGTCACAATAGGTTGCTTCTTAGATGCCCATGAAATCACACTTGAACCAAGATGGAACACATAACCAGAAGTACTCTTCCTATCATCGAAACTTCCTGCGAGATCATTATCGATGTATCCAACCAAATATTTCTTCTTTGTGCTTGCATACATTATGCCACAAACTGTAGTTCCTTCTATGTATCTCAGAATTATTGTGTCTACTCTCTAATGTAAGTCTTTTGGAGTCTCCATAACTCTAGAAATCTAACTAACTCCTTGCACAATATACAGTCTTGTAGTTGTGAGATACATGAGGCTTCCAACCAATCTTTTGAATAGAGTTGGATTGAAATCTAATCCTTCATCATCCTTACTTAACTTTGTACATGTTGCAACTGGTGTAGGAGCAGGTTTGCAATTTTTCATCTTGAATCTTTTCAGCAAATCTTTAGCATATTTATTTTGAAAAATAAAAATTCCCTTCTCAGATTTCTCAACTTCTATGCCAAAAAAATATTTTATAATACCAAGATCTGTCATTTCAAATTATTTCTTCACAGTTGCTTTAAATTCATCTAATTCAAGATCACCAGTATAAATCATGTCATCCACGTATAATCAAACAATCAAAAGCTTTCCACGCTCATTTTACCCTTGTGTACAAGGTAGGCTCAATGTTTCTTCTACAAAATCCATTATTGATCATGTAACTCTCAATATGCTATACCAGGCTCTTAGCGCTTGTTTGAGTCCATAGAGTGCTTTCTTCAACATGTAAACCTTGTCTTCTTGGCCTTCAACTTCATATCCTGGTGGCTACTGCACATATATTTCTTCTTCTAGAATCCCATTCAAGAAGGTTGATTTCACATCCATTTGATACACTTTCCAATTGTTTTTCATTTTTTTTCCTAAGACTACTCTTACAGTATCCAATGTGGATACCAGAGCAAATATTTCTCCAAAGTCTATTCCCGATTGCTGCGAGAATCCTTTTGCTACAAGTCTTTCTTTAAATATGTCAATTTCTCCTTTCTCATTCAACTTTGTCTTGTACACCCATTTCACACCAATGAGATTTTTGTATGTTAGCAAATCAACCAAATCCCATGTATCGTTCTTTTCAATATCTTCTATTTCTTCATCCATAACTTGCACACAATTTTCATCTCTTATAACTTTTTCACAATATGAAGGTTAAAAAGACAACAATGCAAAATTTGAACTAACATCCAAATCATCATAAACATCTTTCAGAATTCTCAGTTTTCTCTTACCATTGTTTGATTCATCACCTGATTGATTGCTAGGGCTATTTCGGTCTATTGATTTGCTTGAATATCCATGTTGTTCAGAAAAATTATCTTGGAGTCCTTATGGGTGTGACTCTGCTTGGTGTCTTATCTTGTGATTCTTGTTGTTCATTTTTTGTTGCATCCTCTTCTTCCATTAATGGCACTCTTGCATAAACTATTTTGTCTATAGTCTCATTCCATGACTGTTGTTCTTTGAACATAACATCTTTATTGATTATGGTCTTCTTGGTGACATGGTTATTCAATTTGTAAGCTTTTGATTCCTCACTATAACCAATAACTATGCACTTTTCACTTTTATCATCCAACTTTCTTCTTAACTCTTTAGGCACATGTGCATAAGCTATGCATCCAAATACTCTAGGATGAGATACATTTTAATACATACTTGACCACACTTCTTCTGGTACTTTGTTCATAATGTTCTTTGTAGGAGATTTATTTATCACATAAGCAACACGTGCAACTACTTCTACCCAATACTCATTAGACAAGTTTCTTCCTTTTAGCATGTTCCTTGCCATGTTCATAATTGTCCTATTCTTTCCCTCTGCTACACCATTTTTTTGCAGTGTGTATCTAGTTGTAAACTTCCTTCATATTCCATGTTGTTTGCAGCAAGCATGGAATGCTTTCAAATCATTTCTCCGCCACTATCATTTATCCGATCACTTTGATTCTCTGCTAAGGATTTTAATTCTTTGAACTTTGCAAAAGTTTCAGACTTTTGCTTCAGGAAGTAAACCCAAGTCTTTCAGTTGAAATCATCAATAAAAGTGAGGAAGTATCAAATTCCACCAATCGACTAGTGGTTTCTTTTCTCTGTATGGAACTCCTTTCAAAAAACTCTCACGGCATTGCTTTCCCAAGATGCAACACTCACAAGTACTAAAAGGTTCTTTGATGGGAAGTAATCCTCTAACCATTTTGTTTATGCTACAACAATCTTAAACCAGAGAAATGCAAGTGTCCAAACTAAAAGTGCCATAACTAGTAATCATTAGAACATGTAATTGTAAAATAATTAGCCTAATCAATGTAATGCATGATTAGAGGAAAGAGTTTGTTCCTCATCATTTTCACCTTTGCTAGCAGTTGCTTGCTTGGGTGCTTGTCATATATAACACTCGTGTCCTTGCAAAATAACCCTTCTGCATTAATTGACTAACATTTATCAAATTATGTTTGAGACTAGGGACATAATATACCTCTGAAATTGTTTTCGTCTCCCCTTGCTTGGTCAAAATGTTGACCACTCATTTTCCATCTACATCCGTAGTCTTACCAGTGCCCAACTTTACCTTTGTCTTAACAGATTGATCCAGGTTTGTAACCAAAATATTGTTGCACGTCATGTGGTTACTGCAACCACTATCTAATAGTTACACATTATTAGAAGGTTAATGCATGATATGGAAAGCTAGGAACATGGAGTCAATATTCTTTGTAGTTACATTATCTCTTTGCTTTCCTTGAGAAGTTATCCTCTTCCTCCAATCATGGGCATAGTGATCAAATTTATTGCAATAATAATATCTCCACTTTGAATTGTCAACTATTTTATTATTGTTCAAGTTTCTACTATTGCCTCCACTTTCTTATTTCTGCTCTTCTTTGTTGTCTCTCTAACCACCATGTTTTCTGCTTCATCATTTTCCTCTCAATCTACCTCTGCCTCGACCTCTGTCTCTTGAAATAAAAACCTAACTTTCGAAATCATTTTCTAAGGTGGAATCCTTATTTCTATCTATCCTCTCCTCATGGGATAGAAGAGATCCCATCTATTCATTAATTGTCAGCATTGTCAAATCCTTATTTTCTTCTATGGTTGCTACTACAACATCAAACTTGGTAGACAAAGATCTGAGGAGCTTCTCAACCACTGTTTGTTCTTCTATGTCTTACCATAAATCTTTAACTAATTTACAATAATCAAAACTTGATTCATGAACGAATCAATACCCTTTGTTTCCTTCATCTGCAGACTTTCAAAATCTTTCCTAGTAGTCTGTAGCGTAACGATATTGAATTTGGCCATATCTTTATAGATTGTCAACAAAATCTCCCACATTGTCTTTGCCGATGACGTGGTCATAATCTTCTGGAACACTGCTAGGTCCACTCCTTGTTGGATAAAATACAATGTTTGTGCATTTTTCTTTTTCTTTTTTCTCCATTGTTCTCTCTGCATTAGTGAAGGTTCATTCAACTTCTTCATTTTTAAGTTATGGAAACCCAAAATGAACATGCTCCCGAACACCACGAGCCTTCAACATAATCTCCGTCTTAATAGCCCACACATTATAATTCTTCATTATAAATAGTAAAAACTATAACTGAAGTTTGATAAAGCCATCTTCAAAAAAATCTCTTCTTCAAGTAATAATAAAAACCCTAAAAAATCTTTCTTCAATAAACCCGCAAAAAAACACGTTCTATAGATCCTTTTAATAAATCCAATATAAACATTTGTTAAGCTCTCACATCAAATATATATTGGAGATACCTTTTAAAAACACCCTTTTGAAAAAAGGGTCATAACAAAACCTTTGATTTTTTTTATATAATAAAAGCCTTTTCAAAAAGCACTCACGTGTTTATGTTACACAGGATTTGTTGATATTTTATTAGAAAATACATCGTTCAATGGATTATGTGAAATGGCTTCACGATATATGTTTAGGATTCTGTTTTTTTCTTCCCTGTCATTCTAACTTTTGGATAAAAACACAAGGGATGGTACTGTCTTTTTATCATTTTCTTTCCCGTCGTAACTTTGTGAGAAAAAATGTAAGATAAAAATAAGTCTTATTTTCTGGAATAAATTAGAGATGGTCTGGAGTGTGAGGATTATATTTTTTTTTGGTTCGTTCGGTGCAATTCTAAGTTTAGATATGGTTGTGAGTGTGAGGATTATATTTTGTTTTTCCAAGTGAAATTATAAATTTGACCAACTATGTGAAGGTATTCGTGGAATTGAGGGTGACTATTATTAAGGATCAATCTTATTTAATTATAAAAAAAATTAACTTTTATTGAAAAATCAATAATGTTGAAAATAATAACTATTATATAATTTAAAAATAATTATAAATTATAGATTTATTTTAATTTTAGATCTATTAAGTCTTTGATGGGGTGATCAATTGAGTGAACACTTGGCACACGAGAGGCTTTTGGGGCTCTCCTCCTCCATGCAGTCATTATGCTCATGGTTATGAGTTGTGTTTGCAATTACTCCACTTGCATTATGATCCTTACAACTATTGCATTGGTTTTATTAAAGGGAAAACAAGCGTTCTTGTCTAGTTTGGAATTATGGCCGATGAATTTGGGTAGGGCAGAGGCTTGCAGTGCAAGATATAGGGTCCATGGAAACTCGCTGAGGTCATGACCTTGGATGAGATGTGAAGTGGAAGCTCAATCTGCCTTGGTTTGATCTAAATTTGGCCTTCAATCCTGCATTTGGGATCCAGGAACCTCTTCGGACGATGTGTTGGGTCAGCTCGGCGCCTCTGTCTTTGACATGCAATCTAGAGCAGCAGGGCCCGAAGCTTTCTTCCATCGTGCATGAAAAGGTAATTGTGTCTTTAGATTCTTATTGTTACTTTTCTCTTAGCTTCAGTTGAAGGTCTCAATTACTGGTTTATTGTGGGTACCCCACCATTGGTTTCTTGTTGAAAGTTGCCTCTGGTGCTTTTTTGCTTCAGGGTTGTTGTATTATGTTTTCTAGTCAGTGTTGTTGTTTGCTTTGGTGTCTAGTTGGGTTGGGTCTTATTGAGACATGTTGTTCGACCACCTAGGGAATTGTTGTTTGTCTCAGAGTGCTAATGGGTTGGCGGGCTTTGTTTGTCCTGGACAGCTCTTCGACCTCAGGGGAAGTTTTGGCCACCCTGGTTCACAATCCGTTGTGTTTCGCTTCCGATATATCTCAGTTCATATTATTTGTCACTTGGTTTTGGTGAATGTTCCTCTCCTTGCAAGTTTTTAGAAGATTATTTCACGACTCTATTTGCCAGCTACTTGTCAGTACGCATAGAGCACACAATGCCTCGCCAATGAGGTCGGCCTCGCCGTGGGGGAGGTCATCAAATCAATATGGGGCATCCCACATCAAGCCACAACTCATCCTTCGGGAACTCAGCCATCTTGGAACCCGAGGGCGAGGTGGCTCTCTCTCCTGCTCATTCCCCAGGTCGTATTATGGCTCCAGTAACCATGGAGTCCATAGCAAAGCAGCTTCGGAGCATCCAAATTAATATGCATATTCTTAGGGATGACATGTATGAAGACTGCAATGAGTTAGTCGCTTATATAAATGATATTCAATACAGTCATAATGAAATTCTCGAAACACCTCGATAACCTCCTCCACAACCATTGTCCCACAAATGACCACCTTCACAATCTGGAAACATAGGTGGAATATTGATTCTCATATGCATGATCATGTTGGTTATACTCCCTCTCCACCCCCCTCCTTGATATATTGTTGTCGGTTCTGGTGTCCTTTTTGTTCTTTCCTAGTATGTTATGGATACAACGTCTGTCGGAAATGAAGAATGTAAAGAATCATCTATGGTATCATTCGGTCTCCAATCTCAACAAGTCTTGTTGGAATGCAAGAAAGGAGATCGTTGACACATATTTTGTAAGCATTGTTTTCCTGAAAACCTAATGAAAGTTTTTTGAACGACAAAAAAATAAATAAAAATTAGATCTATCAAGTGTAGGTTGAGAGAGATCAAATCTAAGGATACAAACCTATTTTTAAGTGTAAAACTTGAAGAAGAAAAAAGTTGCCTCCAAAAATTTGATTTTCTTATGGATTTATACTATTTAACTATAAGAAGTAAAACAATGATAAAATATTTTTCACTTGTTTTATATAATATATACATTGTTGACATTGAAATATCTTAATTATGATCCTCCATATTAGAATGTTTATACATACCTTCACATATTGGGAAATAAAAAACATATATCTATAGGATATAATTTCTCTATGTATATATATATATATATATATATATATAGTACAGTCTTTTGTTAAAAAATGCATACTAAAACATTTGATTTTACCATCCACATTAAAAAATTGTTATTAATATATTTTTGTTTTTGAAAGTTATATTTCAAATAAAATAAATTAAAAGTCATATATATCAATAATTTTATTTTTACATATTATTTCTCAACTCTATATTAAATAGTGAACATATTATATATTTACTGGATATATTTTTTTCTTTAATTTCAATTACTGTATATCAATATATAAATTAATATACCATTAAAATAAAAATTAAATATTTTATTTATTATTAACATTAAAGTTTTTGTATTACTATTTTTTAATTCGTTAATAAAACTATTAATTTATTATAAGAAAACATCTCTTATACAGTATACCTGTAAATGCAGTAACCAATTTTTATAATTTATATTCTAATTACAATATAATTAAAAAAAAAATTGATATATATATTTTTTTAGACTTCTTTTATTTTACACCACTTTTCAAAATTTTATTCTTAATTACAATATTATCAAAATAGTCTCAAATGTCAAAGCTTATATTTTAATTAACAAAATCAAAATAATCTTAATGCGACTGCACATTAGCTATATATTGATCAAATTATTTTAAAACTTAATTGTATGTTCAGAATCGTTAAAAATTCAACCGTTTGATTGATCTGTGTGCTTAGAATTTAGAGTGGGCATGAGCGCACAGCTCATGTGGTTGGTGTGGAGGATTTTCTCGTTCCTCATTTGTGATCGAATTTCTTTGTATGGTCATGCTGCACTGCAGTTTATGAGTTTCATTTAGTTTTGTATATATGTAAAATTGAGTTTCGCCACTCAATATGCTGTGTTGGTTGCATGCAATAGATGTTGGTTACAATTCTGATGTATAGAATAAGCTATGTTGCTTGTGTGCAATAGATGTTGGTTACAATTCTGATGTACAGATGATGTACATATGTAAAATTGAGTTATTGAGTTTCGCCACTCAATATGTTGTGTTGCTTGTGTGCAACAGATGTTGGTTACAATTCTGATGTACAGAATAGGTTGTGTTGCTTGCCTGCAACAGAAGTTGGTTACAATTCTGATATACAGATGATGTACATATGTAAAATTGAGTTTCCCCACTCGAAAATTGAATTTCGCCGCTCGATACACTGTGTTGGTTGCTTGCGTTGCAACAGATATTAGTTACAATTCTGATGTACAGATAATATCTATATTATATATGTTGCTTTTTCAGAGAAATGCACCTTCCCCTGGAAAAATATTATACAGGAAAATTTATCTATCAAATATTTGCTTCCATTTTATTGGATATATTGAATACATCATTCACTAACATAAAAAGCGGAAGCGTGTTCTCCGTAATTTTTATTTTCGATGTAAGGTGAAAATTTTAAAAGCTTATTTTTTAATATTTAATAAAAGTGATTATGTTATATTTTGTTTTTAATAATTTCAATCAAGTAACGAAGAGGTATTATCACTATGAATGCTAACCATTCAAATTATCCCAACCATCCAAATTACCCCGACTTTTTATTTGAAAGTAGTTTTTTAATCATAATTTAATTTGGTAATATTAAATAATAATAATTGAGTTTTATTTATTTTATTGTTGTTTTAAATAAAAACTATAATTTATTGTTTCTCTGTTAGAATTTTTTTTTATAAATATAAAAATATTGTGATGGTTTGATATTTGAAATTATTTGTAATGGTCTGACATGTGCCGAGGGATGTGGCGTCCTACCCTAGGGAGGTCTAATCAGCATTAGAGCATTTGTTAATTAACTTGATGAGAAGACAGTTATATCGACTTTGGAAGATGGTATTTTGGTTGGCTAATGCACCCAAGCGTGTGAAAAGTGTGGTGGACAAGTCTTTACACATGGAAATCAACCCTAGGGTCTTTTCGGAGCTCAATCTAGGCAATGGAGGCTACCAAAAGTAGTCGATGAAAGGGCAAAATGCACTGGGTTTTATGTGCATAAGTTTGAGGGGGGTTCTCGTAGCTTAAGTCTGCGAGGTGGCAGAGGTGACCCTGTATCATAGAAAATGCTCGAGGGGGAAGGGAATTGTTCCAGAGGACATCCAAAGGTGGAGGCTCTTTGGATTTCTTAGAATATCTTTCCTCTACGTTTGGAGCCAAGTTTAAATTTTGGTTTAGGCTCGAGAGGACTGCAATTGCACATGGGAAGCCTAGAAGGTGTGAGTCTTATGTATTTATTCAAATTTTCTGGGAAATTAGCAAGTGCAGCAGTAAGAATCTTGGTCCTAAATGTTTGGGCGGGTTCTTGTTCAGGCCCTAAATGTTTGGGCATGTTCTTGTCCAATTATCTCGGAATTTTCTTTATGTCTCACTAGCATTCTTGGCAAATTAGGTCAAGATTTGTTTAAAAATTTAAGTGTTTGCAATTCATGTTTCTATGTTCGAGTTGTTTTCCTTAGTGTTTTTTCATTCTCAATTTATGGGGATGGTATGAAGTTTTCCTTCCATAGTTGGCTTTACAAGGTGGTTGCAGATAGAAAATGCTTTTGGCAGGTCAAAAACTTGGGTTTTTGGCTATGGAAAGGGGATTGTCCTTTTTTGTCTCCATGGGTGTGTTGGCCCTGCTGCAATTAGAGCCTCGCTCTCAAATTTATATTTTTGAATACGATGGTTGTTCTCTAAAGCCTAGGAGTGGGGAGGGGCATTTTGAAATTCAATAGTTTGAGTCTAAAACAGGGGTTGGAGGTTAGTTTTGGAAATAGTGTCGAGATAATCTAGGAGTGGAGAGAATTATTTGTGTTCGCCTAGGGAGACATGGCTAAGTCCTTGGATGAGGGCACAAGGTAGTGCTAACACTAAATGTGGGTGCAATGCAACTTTGCAAAGGCTACAGTGCTCTGTGGGAATATATTTATTACTCAAGAAATAATGAATTTTCCTTTCGAGTTGCACATGAGTATTTGGCGTAGACCCTTGGCTTCGCCATAGGAAAAATAAGAGAATTTCTCCAACGACTTTCATAATTCGGTGTGGCTCACAGTGATAAAATTCGCTAGGTGGATATACATGTCTAGACTAAAGGACCGAGTAAGGAGAGAAGCAACCTACTACTAGGAGAGAGCCAAACGAGCAAACACTCAAATGCATCAACGCATTGAAGGGTTTACCTCTTGATATAGGGAAATGAGACCCCAGATCATGTATAGGAAAAATTATCCCTAGTTGAAGGGGAGGCGTATTCTCACAAAACCTCCCTTTCTGACACAAAGATGTTGATGGAGTGGACATACTAGACACTGGACACTGGGCACACTCAAGGTTGGTTTAACCAGTCCATGAAAATGGTGGATATGTACTAGAAAAATAAATTCTTACTAGAATGGATGGTTTTGGACCCTCATGGATATTGTATGGATACTCTTCACTCATTGGAGCACTTGCAAAAACACTTCGGAATTTGGACGAGAGGGTGGAGTGAATCGAGCACCACTTTGGCATCCCACCAGCAACAGGGAGACCATTAGATGGCCAATCAGATCCCATCCAAGTAGATGGATCATATTCATAACCGTTGGCTTGATGGAAATCTAGACATGTCAGGTACTGTTAGTTGTTTAGTGTCTTATGTTTTAGGCCAATTAAGTTCGTATATTAGTCTTAGCTTTGATAAGTTTGTACTCTTGTGCTCTCAATTGTCGATGTCCTCTAGAACAAAAATATTTTTTAGTTATGGTGTGGTCTCCCGTGTGAAAAACTAACAATGACTATGTAATCCTTATCATATGCTCGAGATTTTTAGTTAATAGAATTTCACTTTAAAAAAAAAATTACAATTTTTTTTATAGTAATTAACAATATTTTTTTTTAATGCCAGGGAAAAAAACTAACAATTCAAATTTTAGAAATATATGATCAAATTTAAAACTATTTGACCAAAGTCAAAGTATACCTTTTTATGTATCATTAACAAATATTTTGTGATGGTATAGTTTTTTGTTTAATTAAATTGTATAAAAATAATGAGGAGATAGTTTCCATTTACAAATAGAAATCAATATTAACCATGATTAAGGAATGACCAACAAAACTTAATTTTATTAAAAACATTAAAATTAGTGTTACTAAATAAATTTATATATCACAGGTGCAATTATGTTTTATAGTGAAAAGAAACGTCAAAATCTTAGCCACTAACCAACTTAGGCGTTGAAAATACCTAATGATATCTTGCATGAATTCCACACTCGATTTGGTATTCACGTGGATGACTCATTAATTCGCATGGTTGAGGTGTCGGGGATGTGAGAGGCTCACACCCTCCCTAGGGAAGTTATAAATGATACGTATATCAATGGTTATTGAAAATTTAGTTTTATGAATTTTAGTATATTACCTTGTTAACAAATTTCATTTTAGAAAGTTTAACCTTATCAAATTACTTTTTTTAAAATTTAGTGTAGTAACCACATTCTCCGGAATTAACGAAAAAATTTCGAAAAATCGTGAGTTCCATTCGAATAGCTAATTATTCAATAAAATACAATTTCGTTCCTATATGGATTTACTCATTAGGGCACCTCCAGAAAATTAGGCAATACTTCTTAACATATAATTGTTTTCTCTGGACCATGGTCATTAGTTCTTGCTTTAACTTTCTAGGTGGAGATGAAAGTATTACATATGCTTCGGCTTGGATGAGTGTTGATGAAAGTATTAGATATGCTTGGGCTTGGATGAGTATTATTCTCAATCACACACAACAAATAATTGTGAAATTGAAAAAAATATTATATTTAATTTTATTTTTGTTTTAGAGAGTTGAAAAAACAAAAAAGTCAAGATTTATTTTCTATTTTGATATATTGTAGATAAATAAGAATATAATAAGTATTTATTGTAAGAATTTTGGACAAATAAGTTTTGAAACTAAGTAATCTTCTTACATTTAAGTTTTGAAAGAGAAAAATCTAAAAGAGAAGAGAAAGTGTGGGGTTTTGGACAAATAAGTTTTTAAATTAAGTAATCATGTTAAATTTAAGTTTTGAAAAGAAGACAAATCTTGAATAGAAGAGGAAGTGTGGATTTATTTATTTATTTTTTTTTTTTTTTCCATAACTATATATTATGTAGAGTATTAGAAATTATTCAAAATTTAGAATGAATTAGAAAAAATTAACAAAATACTTATATATATATATATATATATATATATATATATATATATATAATCAATTTTTTTTCCTAAATTAAAAAATTTTAAACTTGAATTATATGGAATTGGAATGTAAATTTAAACTTCATAACCATGTAATTTAGTTAGGCTATTCAATAAGCAGGATCAAGTTGCATGTAAAAGAAAACATCTAATAACATCGACGACTTCAATACAATAATAAATATACTAGAGTTCAATGCATAAAGATTGTCTTATTAGTCCCTTCCTTTGGGAATGCAGGGACTATAACGTTTGATTGAGCGTTGAATTTATATTAAGTTGGGTTGACCAGTTCATTTAACCAAGGTTTTCAAAAAACATTCCATCAAAAAATATTTTTATCCAAAGGATTTGAGGTCTTATTGTCGGGTGGTGAATTTTGCTCATCCAAAAAAAAAAAATCTAAAGTTTGAGAAACCATCCACCTTTTTATCCAAAGTTTGAAAAAACTCATCCACTTTTTTATCCAAAATTTGAAACTGCATATATCCTTCGTTTTATATATTCCAAAGTTTGACATTGCATATAAGTTTGACACTGAATATATCCTTATCCTTAGTTTTACAATTCATTATGCCTTGCCTCACCACCTATTGCTACCATGAAAGGTTGTTGTCAAGCTTGGGTTATGGTGTGAGTGTCCTTCCATCTCCTATACTCACATGTTATCCAACTAGCTTGTTGCTTCAGGGACAAACTCATTGGTGTGCAATGCTTATAGCGCAAGTAAATGTTCAATGTATAAAGGTTTTCTTATTAGTCCTTGCCTTCAAGAGTGCAAGGACTATAACATTTGATTGGGCGTTGAATCTATATTATGTTGGGTTGACTAGTTCATTTAACCATTTGTTTAAAAAAAAATCCATCAAAAAATATTTTTATCCAAAGTTTCAGATTTGAGGTCTTACTGTCAGGATCTAAATTTTGTTCATCCAAAAAAATGTTTTATCCAAAGTTCGATAATACCCATCCACTGTTTTATCCAAAGTTCAAAACTGCAGAGGTTTTATCCAAGGTTTGAAAAAACCCATCCATCTTTTATCCAAAATTTGAAACTGCATATATCCTTTGTTTTATATATTCCAAAATTTGACACCACATATAATTTTGACACTACATATATCCGTATCCCTAGTTTTACAATTGATTTTGCCTTGCCTCGCCACGTATTTCTACCATGCAAGGTTGTTGTGAAGCCTAGTTATGGTGTGGGCGTCCTTCCGTCTCCTATACTCACATGTTATCCAACTAGTTTATTGCTTCACGGACGAACTCATTGGTGTGTAATTCTTATGACATAGGTAATTTTTCAATCAATTCATATACGAGAGCTCTTTGTTAAGGTCAAAGGAAGTAGCAAGGGATTGATCAATAGGGACACAAATGAAGCTACCCAAAAACTTGGTAAGTCATTTTTTTTAAACTCCTTGGTGTTCTTCATAACTCAAAGGTCTACACAGCATATGAATGAATGGTAAACATTTCCTCTTGGTGGGTACCATGTTTTGACTGTGGTCCACACACCCTTTGAATGAATGGTAAAACTTTCTCTTCATGGGTGATCAGGTGCTCAAGTTTATGCTGAAAAATCAAAGTGTCAGAATCTTGTTAAACTCAGCTTTAGATCGAAAATCTCATTATTATGAATCCAATGGTGTGAACAACTCTCAAATCCAAGCTCGTATGCAGAAGTTAGAGCAAGTCAAAGTTCAAGTTTGACTTGTCTACATGGCAGGATTAGATGACATGGCAAAGCCCTTCAGTGAATGAGGAGCCGCCAAGTGGCAGGCTTCCATTAGCCCCCACATATCACAAATCACAATCGCAAGAAGAAATTTGTTTGAAATCAGCCCCGACACAGATAAGTTGTGATGCAATCTAATCGCATGCATATCACATGTGGATAAGAATTGACCCCCAGCAAAGCCCAGTTGCAATGCGATTTATCGCATATCACAATCACAGAAAAGGGTTGTGTTTGCGAAGGTTTTGGAAATAATCACCGAATTGTGATTTGCAATGCACTGATCGGACGCGATATTTTATATATTCCAGTTAATACTCCAGCCAGGTCCATGATATCACTATTGCAACATCGTCATTGTGTTAACAAGACCTTCATCCCGCCAAACTTCACTGATTACAATTTACGATAAGGTTGCCAACTTATGTCCTGTAACGCAGTGAAATATTCGCTCGGTTAGTGGAATTTGGAGCGGAAATGTGGGTTTCTACTGATTTTTGGAGCAATTTGTGGAACAAATAGTGGGAGAACTGGGAGAAGTCATAACTTCTTTAGTTCTTATCCAAATGGGTTGCAAAAAGAGTCAATTCTAGCAGTTTTGGCTATTTTGAACTCATTGATACAGGTTTCAAAGGCATTTGAGCATTGTAAACACACTTTTGTTGTAATTTTGAGCATAATAGAAAGGCCCAAGCGTTGGAAGCTGGACCAAGGAGATGTAGCCCAAGAGGGGTGAACTCCTCATCAAATCTTTGTGTTGTGTGTTTTATTTTGATGTTCTTTGTTGTTATTTTTCTATTATTCAACATATGCTTTTATGTTAAAATGATTATAACATTTACATAAGAAACTCTCACGGGAATTAGTTAATTAAGAAAAAAAGGTGAATCCTTGAGAACTTGATAAGAAAATAATAAGCATCTTGGGTTTTATTCTGAATGGGGAATTAGCACAGTGTTACTAATCTGCTCCATTTCAGATCAAGTTGGTATCAGAGTAAGTTTTTGCTTACTAGATTTTCTTGTGCAAAGAAGGATTTAATTGTTTTCTAGCTTTGTATCATGCTTACAAGGTTAAAACTCAAAAGAGGTGAAGGAAAGATGGTTGGAAGCCCTGAAGTTGGGTCAAGTGGAAGAACAGCAAGGTTGCCAAAGTCTTCTACACTAGTACATCCTCAAGTTGCAGAAGTTGCAATTGAGTCTTCAGAGACAATGTCTTGTGAAGGAGAGCCTATCATGACAGAAGATGAGAATACCTTTAGAAAGGCTTTCTTTGATATGACAGAGATGGTGAAGGTCCTCTATGAAGAGAGGAATAATAGGTTGCAAGGAGAAATTTCCAAATCTCCCAAAGGAGAAGGCTTTTCAGGAGGAGGTAATGGAAAAAGAGCTAATGGGAATGAAGACAAGCCTCCACCCTCTCCACCATATTCTTCATCGTCTTCTTTGCAAGAATATTCACACTATTCCACTAATAGAAACCTTACTCATACTCATCGTCATTCTGCAAAAGGAACTGGTAAATCACCTTTTCTAAAGCTTGGTGTTAAATTTAAGTTGCCTATGTACAATGGAGAAGTTAATGCAGAAAAGATGGATAACTAGATTCATCAGTTGGAGGTGTATTGTAGAATTCAGAACCTTCAAGAGGATGATATCAAAATTCATTTGTCTTCATTGAGAATGGAGGGTGAAACACTCATCTGGTGGGAAGCAAGGACTCAAGATGAGATCAAAAAACATGGTAAGATATCTATTACTTAGTTTGATTTCATTGCTACTATAAAAATACAATCCTATAGTTTAGACCATAAGAAAAAATTTATCATGAATTGGCAAAATTTCAGAGAGTTAAAAGGTCAAAATGTGGAAGAGTATACTCAAGAGTTTAGAAGAAGAGCTCTTATGCTAGGAGTAGACTTGCAGTCACAAGATACTTTGTTGAAATACATAAGGGGTTTGCATAGCTATCTTAAACATACCATTCTTATGTTTAATCCCATGAATCTTGATGAGGTCTGTGTTCAAGCTACACACCTCGAAGCAAGAGGGGAAAATGAACAGGAAGAAGGTAAGAAGAAGTCATTCCAGAGTGTTGAAAAAGGAAATAATTTTAAAGGAAAGCAAAAGAAAAATGCTTTTGTTAAGAAAAAAGGGGAGAAACCTGTGTACAAGAATTATTCCAAAGAGTGCCATGATGAAGCGCATTTCTGGAAGCTTCATCCTGAATTACGACTGAAGAAAATTAACAATAAAGGGAAACAGAAGACAAACGTTGTTGTATAACAAGACTTGGGTTTCGACTCAGGTGATGAAACAAATATTGCAGCCACAGTCACTAAAGGAAAATTCGTGGAAAAAACAAGAAAAGAGGAAGTTGTGGCAAGCACCAGTGCATCAAATAACTCAAACAATGTTTCAAATGAGGAAAACATAATTGAGTTGTTCCACATCCGAGTTATTTCCAAACACACCAAGATTGAAACACTGTTTGATAGTGGATCCAAGGAAAATTTAATTTCTACAGACTTGGTCAATAAATTGAATTTGGAAACTGTGCCTCATCATAAACCGTATCTATTGGGTTGGATAACCAAGGATGTCAATCTTCAGGTCACACGGAAATGTGTTTCAGGTTTGTAATTACTACCAATTTTGTTGATGAAGTCGAATTAGATGTGGTATCGTTGGATATTTCTGGAATTGTGTTGGGAAGCCCATATTTGTATGACAGGAAAGCCGTTTTCCATAGATTTGAGAACAAATATCATTTTTTCAAAGATGGAGTGGAGTATATTGTGAGAGCCCATCATAGGAAGCTTAATATGTCTTTGAAAAGCGTAGGGAAAATGAAGCAACATGTCAATTCTAGTAAGAGTCTTGTGCTCCTTATGATCAAGCAGAAGAATGTCACGGAGCATGAATCCTTTGCAGGTTGTGACGTAAAGATGAAAGTTGAATTGGTTGATGTGGTCAATCAATATGGAGATGTATTTCAAGAACCAAAGGGTTTGCCACCAAAAAGGGGAATCCAACATGAAATTCAGCTATAGCAAGATTATCCACTCCCAAACCTCAGTATGTATCGAATGTCAATTATGGAAAGTTTAGAAATTAAGAAGAAAGTCCATGAATTGTTAGATAAAGGTGTAATTTGTCGCTCTACTTCTCCATGTGGTTCACCAATTGTTTTGGTACCCAAGAAAGATGGAACCTGGCGCATGTGTGTAGATTATGGAGCTTTAAATAAAATTACCATAAAGAATCGATACCCACTGCCAAGAATAGATTATTTGCTAGATAAGTTGAAGAATGAAAAATATTTCACTAAATTAGACTTGAGAAGTGGATAGCATCAAGTTAGAATAATTGAGGAGGATATTTGGAACGCTTCTTTTAAAACCAAACAGGGATTTTTTGAATGGCTGGTTATGCCTTTCGGTCTTTGCAACGCTCCAGCTACATTCATTAGAGTTATGAATGATGTTTTAAGATCCCTTCTTGATGAGTTTGTAATTGTCTATTTAGATGATATTTTGATATTCAGCAAATCACGAGAAGAGAATATCAAGCATGTGAGGAAAGTGTTGGATGTCTTGAGAAAAGAATAATTATTTCTGAAGATGTCTAAATGTGAATTCGAGAAAAATTATTTAGTGTATTTGGGCCATATTGTTGGAGGAGGTGAGATGAAGATTGACCCCTCTAAAGTTTCGGTCATTGTGAATTGGCCAATACCCAAATCAGTCACAGAAGTAAGGAGTTTTCTAGGAGCAACACAGTATTGGAGGAAATTCATTGCCAATTTCTCTTCCATAGCAGCTCCACTACATGCTTTGACCAACGTGAAGGTTGTCATCCAGTGGGGAGGCAAACAACAAAAAGCATTCAATGCTTTAAAACAAAACATTAGTTCAACCCCAGTTTTAGCATTGCCGATTTGAAACAACCATTTGAAATACAAACAGATGCAAGTGACTATGCCATGGGTGTAGTTCTTTTATAGCATGGTAAGCCCATTTGATTTCATTCTCATATTTTTAATGGTGTTGTTATTAACTATCCTACATATGATAAATATATTTACCCATTGGTGCAAAGTGTGAAGAAATGGAAGCATTACCTAATGGGAAAAGAAACCATTATTCACACTGGTCATCAACCTTTGCAATATCTGCAATCTCAAACGAAATTGTAGCAATCAAGGCACTTTCATTGGATGGGATTCTTATAGCAGTTCCACTTGGTAATCAAGTACAAGAAAGGTATTTATAATATAGTTGTTGATATGCTTTCTAGACCGAATGTTAGTGTAGCCATTTTACTCAAGAATAATTATGTTTTGCCTGCAAGTTATATTGAACAATACACACATAATGCTAACTTTCAAGAGTTATATTCAAACTTGAGTCAAGGCCACCAAATTGAGGAATTAGACTACCATGTACATGATAATCAGTTGTATCATTTGGGAAAAATTTGTGTTCCATAGGGAGAGAGAGTAAATGTCACAAGGGAAGTGCACACTTCTCTTATTGTTGGACATTTCAGTGTAAGTAAAACAGTGGCAAATCTTCTAAGGTATTTTTACTGGCCTCATATGCTTGAAAGTGTGTCACGTTTTATCAGAGGTTGTTCATTGTGTGCAGTCAGTAAACCTAGTAATAGGAAACTAGGATTGTACACACCACTTCCAGTGCTTTCACATCCATGGGAGAGTGTTTCTATGGATTTAGTAGGAGGTCTTCCTTTATCAATAAAAGGTCATGATTATTTGTACGTAGTTGTGGATAGGTTCAACAAGATGTGCATGTTAATGCCTTGTAAAAAACAAATTACAGTTGAACAAACAACTCAACTTTTTTTTCAAAATGTATGGGTTCATTTTGGATTACCTACTTATATTGTAAGTGACCGTGATTCTCGTTTTGTTGGGAATTTTTGGTCAAGTTTATGGAACTTGATGGACACCAAGTTGAAGAAAAGTACAACCTTGCATCCATAAACATATGGTCAAACTGAAGTGGTTAATAGGAAAATTATTCATTTGCTAAGATGATATTGCAGCAAACATCCTAAGTTGTGGGATGAACAATTGCATTATATTCAACATGCTTACAACCGAGAAAAACACTCTTCTACTCTAACTTCGCCTTTTGATGCATGTCTTGGTTATTTTCCTAAATCACCTATGGATTTCATATTTGAGAAAGATGTAGCTATAGATGGACATAGTGACATAGATAGAGAAAATAAATTCATTGAGAAAATTCATTTGATTCACCAAATAGTTCAATAACAACTAGAAAAGATTCAAGGCAAGTATAAGGAAAGGCATGATAAGCATCGTGTGGATCATCAGTTTCAAGTAGGTGATGAAGTTTGTCTCTACATTAGTAAGGAAAGGCTTCAAGGTGAAGGTTAAAATATGAAACCAATCCGTTATGGTCCATTTAAAATTTCAGACAAGATTGATAATAATGCTTTCAAGCTTGATTTTCCTTCATACATGAAAATTTATTCTATTGTTAATGTTGAAAATTTGAGATTGTATGAGCCTCCTTTGATTGAAGATCAAGGAGAAAGTGTACAAATTCCATCAATTGAAGACTTTTCTCTAGAATTCCTTGATGTGCTTCAGCAAGACACTATACATGACAGAAGAACAAGGACAACAAAAAGGGGAAATGTCGATTATATTCGAGTGGGTCTCAAAGGTACAAATCCATCAAAGACCAAATGAATTAAAGAGGGGAAGGTGAGGGAATAGTACCCTCATTTTTTCAGTAACTAAATATAATATTTTGGGGTCCAAAAGGCTTCCAATGGGGAGGAGTGATCAGGTTCTCAAGTTTATGCTCAAAATAAAAGTGTTAGAATCTTGTTAAACTCATCTTCAGATCGAAGATCTCATCATTCTAAATCCAACGGTGTGAATGACACTCAAATCCGAGCTCGTATGTAGAATTTAGAGCAAGTCAAAGTTCAAGTTTGACTCGTCTACATGGCAGGATTGGATGACATGGCAAAGCCCTTCAACGAATGAGGAGGCACCAAGTGGTAGGCTGCCATTGATCCTTGCTGTAGAATTTTGTAGATTTTTTCCTACAAATCAGCTAGCTTTGATACTATGTAGAACTTTTTCTACAAATCAGCTAGCTCTGATACCATGTAGAAATTTCCCACATGTAGATCAACCTGGTAATGCAATGTACTAGAGTATAACACTTGATCTACTTCTACAAAAAATTTAGCGGAAGCTTAATCAACAATGAGAAACATTAATAAGAACACATATAACTGATAAGAAGGAATCAATCACACATAACACATAAGAATTTACCTGGGGAAAGTCCTGCCTAAAACCCCATCTATATATTATCATACAAGTGGAAATATATTTTGGATTACACAAATCCTTAGCTCGTAAGCTATCCAGCTCTTAGTACAATCCCTCTGCTGCTCATAGACAGTCAAAGGCTTCTCACAAACCTTCTCCTCTGCACCCTAAGCCTCCTATTTCCTTGTGCAGTTTCCTTGGGGTCCAGTGTTGCCACATGTGTGAATTGGCCTCTTCACACACTCACTAACCTTTGATCTAACTGCACAAACTTGAAGGAGATAAATCCTCATCATGGATGAGCTTCCTTTATAGGAAAATATCATCCAACTGATAGTACACTGTCCCTTCTCTGATCTCAACTGGGTCTCTGTCTAAACTGACATGCATGAGTTATTTAAGCTATAATATTCAATTATCTGAAAATACCAGTTGTTACATGCATGCAAGCATTAACAAACTGAATCTCATTAATTTAACAACTTGTTAAATTAATCTAACTGGACTTGACTCAGTTAACTGATCCAACTAATTACAACTCATCCTCATCCTTTAACTGATGGTTAAATCCTTCAATCAAAGGAGAAACTGTTGCATGTTCTCAAAAAAATTCAAGTTTGATTTTCCTTAAGTAATTAACTCATGGAGAATTAATTAATTAATATTCAAACCACTGGTAAGACCAAATTTGAATTTACTTCCTATAGATAGACTAGGGACTTCTATAAATAGGAAGGGACCCAGAAATGCTATTTTTAGAAGATGTTATTTTTAGCAGTTTCACCTCTCACCCAAGGTCGCCAAAATGCTCATTGGCCAAACTGCTATTTTTAGCAATTTCTATTTTTACATTTCTTGTTGCACACTTTTCAACACTCCCTCTCAACAAGAAAGGCTTCCTCTCGAACCCGATCCTGTAACTTTGGAATGTTCTGCATGCAACACATCTACCAAGTGTGATTGCTCCAGCAACACTCAAAACAAAAAAAACTCCCAATTGACCTCTTGGTTGGGCTAGAAACATACTCTGTTGTTGAAGCTCTACCTTCTGCTGACAAGTGCTCCCTCTCTGACCTCTATGCTACTGCAACATCTCCATGCATCTCGCACTGTTGCACCCTTCTCTATGTACCCTGCATTGTGCAACACATTTGTGCCTCTCGCATTGTTTCAGCTTGCATGCTTTGCGATGTCCTAGGATTCCCTGCACTGTAGCTCTCTCTACTTCTCCATCTGCATCTGTCTCTACCCAATCAGTCAATTCCTACTACTCCACATCACGGCTCCTGTAGCAAGCTCTCATCCAAGAGGTTGGGTACCTCAAGAATCCTGGCCCTCCTCCTTGGGATGATTACTCTATATCGACCCACCTCCTACCTGGAGGTATGGCTGCATGTGATCTCTCTGTCCACCTAGTTGGAAGTTTCCCCCTACTGGAGGTCTCTACATGAGTAGATGTCTCTACTCGATCTCCTCTCAACTTCTCTAGTTGTGGTTGCTCCACAACTTACTGAAGCTACTGCACCAATCGTCGCTCCTCCATAATTGTCTGAGACTTCTTCTGGCGCTGCATGTTGAGAGGTAATTTACTCTCCCTCTCAACCACCAAGTATCTAACCCTTGCCTTGCTCCTCAAGGCTTTTCATGCATCTTGTACCTCAAGTGCATACAGGTTCTTGGCTAGCACACAAATCTATTTCCGCTTTCCCGCCATCATGAAATTTTCTAGAAAAAGAGCTGATTTTAAATCAGTGATATCTCCCTCATTCGAACTCCTATTCAGCCAATTTTTTTTTTTGGGGGTATTTTTCCGCAAGGAAACCAAATCTTCTATTTATTTCTGAAAATTTTGTACAAAATTTTCTTAGATCTGCGCTGCAAACTCTTAGCCCAAAACTCAAAACTATGAAATCTTCTCTCAGTATATTGTTCTCTACTTGATCACTTGGCTCTGATACCATGTAGAATTTTGTAGAATTTTGTAGAATTTTTCCTACAAATCAGCTAGCTTTGATACCATGTAAAACTTTTTCTACAAATCAGCTAGCTCTGATACCATGTAGAAATTTACCACCTATAGATCAACCTGGTAATGCAATGTACTAAAGCAAAACACTTGATCTAATTCTACAAAAAATTTAGCGGAAGCTTAATCAACCATGAGCAACATCTATAAGAACACATATAACTGATAAGAAGGAATCGATCACACATAACACATAAGAATTTACTCAGGGAAATCACTTACCTAAAACCCCATCTCTATATTATCATACAAGTGGAAATATAGTCTGGATTACACAAAGCCTTAGCTCGGAAGCTATCCAGCTCTCAGTACAATCCCTCTGCTGCTCATAGATAGTCAAAGGCTTCTCACAAATCTTCTCTCTTCCCTCCAAGCCTCCTATTTCCTTATGCAGTTTCCTTGGGGTCTAGTGTTGCCACTTGTGTGAATTGGCCTCTTCACACACTCACTAACCTCTGATCTAACTGTACAAACTTGAAGGAGATAAATCCTCATCATGGATGAGCTTCCTCTATAGGAAAAATATTCATCCAATTGATAGTACACTGTCCCTTCTCTGATCTCAACTAGGTCTCTGTCTGAACTGACATGCATGAGTTATTTAAGCTATAATATTCAATTATCTAAAAATACCGGTTGTTACATGCATGCAAGCATTAACAAACTGAATCTGATTAATTTAACAACTTGTTAAATTAATCTAACTAGACTTGACTCAGTTAACTGATCCAACTAATTACAACTCATCCTCATCCTTTAACTGATGGTTAAATCCCTCAATCAAAGGAGAAACTGTTGCATGTTCTCACAAAGACTTCAAGTTTGATTTTCCTTAACTAATTAACTCATGGAGAATTAATTAATTAATATTCAAACTGTTGGTCAGACCAAATTCGAATTTACTTCCTATAGATAGACCAGGGACTGCTATAAATAGGAAGGGACCTAGAAATGCTACTTTTAGAAGATGTTATTTTTAGCAATTTCACCTCTCACCCAAGGTGGCCAAAATGCTCATTGGCCAAACTGCTATTTTTAGCAAATTCTATTTTTACATTTCTTGTTGCACACTTTTCAACACTTGCATATCACAAATCGTGTTCGCAGGCAGAAATGTGTTTGAAATCATCCCTGGCACAGACAGGTTGTGATGTGATCTAATCGCAATTGCATTTTGCACGTGGATAAGAATCAGCGCCCGGTGAAGCCTGGTTGCAATGCAATTTATCGCATATCGCAATCGCAGAAAATGGTGGTGTTTGTGATGGTTCTTGTAGTAATCGCTGAATTGCGATTTCCAATGGATTTCTTGGACGTGATATTTTATATATTCTAGTTAATACTCCCGTCGGGTCCGTGATATCGCTATCGCAACATCGTCGCTATGTTAACAAGACCTTCAACCCACAAAACTTCACCAATTACGATTTGTGATAAGGCCGATAGGTTATGGTCCACGACACGGTGAAATATTCACTCGATTAGCAGATTTTGGAGCGGAAATGTGGGTTTCTGTCATTTTTGGAGCAATTTGTGGAACAAATAGTAGGAGAACTTAGAGAAGTCATAAATTCTTCAGTTCTTATCCAAATGGGTTGCAAAAAGAGTTTTCGATATTCTAAATTCATTGAGACAGGTTTCAGAGGCATTTAAGCATTGTAAACACACTTTTTTTGTATTTTGATGTTCTTTGTTGTTATTTTTTTTTTGTTCAACATATTTTTTATGTTAAAATGATTATAGCATTTACATAAGAAACTCTCATGGGAATTAGTTAATTAAGCAAAAATGGTGAATCCTTAAGCACTTGATAAGAAAATGATAAGTATTTTGGGTTTTATTCTGAATGTGGAATTAACACAGCATTACTAATCTGCTCCATTTCGGATCAATGGGTACCATGCTTTTGACAATAAGACGGATTGAAAAACATGATGAAAACATACACAGATTGGAAAACACGATGAAAACATACGCAAAGATGACAAAACGAAAATTTCAAATAGATAATGACAAAATGAAATTCGCAAACACATAAATAGGGGTGAAATGGTAGTAGTATACCTCTTAAAAACCGAAAGGTTCATTCTCTGAGTTGTTGGAAGTTGAATGTTCACTCAAGTTGTTGAATAAGGTCTACCACGTAATCCCTAATTATTCAGTTACTACATGGTAGTATTTAGATACATTTTTAACCGATTTACGTATTATTTCATTCACTAACGTGTTTATTTGATATATGTGACATGTAATGAGGAAACTATAGCCATTCTTCTGAAAAAAATTGTGGTAGGGTTCAAGGCATCATTAGCCGTTTCCAAATTTTCGTTGTCCCAATAAACAAACTGGAAAAATTCTCAAGGTAAACCAGTGCATTCTGGAATTCCTTGCAAAAATATCCTCTTTTTGAGAGTTTATCATGTTTCCAGGTTGCCATGTTTCCCTTTCCCATTAACTATATCAACTCTGATTGTATTGTAGTTAGACATTACTTCTCCCGGAGTCAACATATTGGCCGGGTGGACACAAGAGAACTCGCTTAGCGATCCCCCCAGGCGAATCGCCCAGTCCCTATGTTATAGTTTTAGGGACATCCATGTCTTGTCCACATGTCAGCGGAATTAGGGACATCCATATCTTGTCCACATGTCAATGGAATTGCTACCTTATTGAGGTTTGACAACCCGAAATGGAGCACCTCGACTATCAAATCTGCTCTAATGACTACATGTATGATTCTAAGAAGATCAAATGGTCAACAATTTTTAAAGCCTGGAGGCCAAATTCCAGATGCTCAATTTCAGTTTTGATTATTTTTTTCTCATTTCTGCAGCAACCACAATGGACAATGCAAACACTCATACAATAAATGACGTGAGCTCCTCACCCACAACGTTTTATTTGGGAACAAGGGAGCTAAATCTCGTGAAGGCGTTGGAACTTGGGCTGGTCTATGAAAGCGATCCACATGACAATATTTTGTTCCTCTATTGTTTGGGATATAATCAAACCCATATCGGCAACATATCTAGGAACAAATCCTTTGTTTGTCCCCCAGATTTGAAACAGGAACTCATCATCAACCTCAACTATCCATCCATTGCTATATCCAAATTGAACGACACCAGGTATATAGATCTAACATTGGCGAATGTTATTTGCATTGGTTCAACATACACAACCACAATGATGTCCCCTCCAGAGGTGGATGTGAAAATATCTCCTGAGAAATTAGTGTTCTCAACATCTTAGAAAAGTATCAGCATCAATGTGCAACTGAAGGTCACAGCTACTCCCTGTCCATCCTTTGTGAAGAACTATGAATTTAGCAACCTGAGTTTCTCTAATGACACCCATTCTCTCATTACACCTCTCTTGGTGAGCCATGAGGCACATGTAGCCCATGCAAATTTTATATATTACAACTGACCATCATTTTATTTGTATGAAACCATTGTTGGCATAACAATATAATCATACGACACATAACGCTATGTGGGACCTACCATGAGGGGCATGTGTCTCATCATTCCATTTCTCAAAACTCTTCCCTCAACATTGGCCTCATTCATTCCTTCGTGGAGTCCATGTCTCTACAACTAAGCATGTGTTTCTTAGTTTGGCAAAACTATTTAATTTATTTTTTTGTATAGTATTGTGTTGGTGGGGTAGTTTGAATCCTGAATCTCTGATCACTAGTCTTTCTTTATATGTCAAAGTTGTGTACATCTCTATTGTTTTTGGTTGTGTCATTTCTAGGTGGATAAATATTTTAGCGTACATCTTCATTGTTGTTGGTTGTGCAGTTTCTAGGTGGATAAAGATGCTAAAAAAAGGAGGGAAGAAGAGGCGTAGTGACAAAGGCTAGCCAATCTTTGTATTCAAGTCGTTACTCTAGTTCCTAAGTTCTGCATGAAGTTCTCCTTTGTTATTTCTATTTCACCGAATACAGGTTTTCAACCAACACTTCTCAGACACTCAATGAACTAATGAAATCAAACCTCTTAAACCAACTACATATTCCTCCTTTGTAGAAATTTTTCTCTTAATTTTGGTTAGTGGGTCAATATCAATTTTCACTTTGAATTTATGGTTCGATTCTCCTATGAACTCATGCTGAAAAGGTATGCCTCTCCGCTTTCAATTTTCACTCTAAATTTATGTTTCGATTATCCTATGAAATCACGCTGAAAAGTATGTCGATCTTCTTTCAATGTATATATCCTTTGACATTTTTCTAGTTCATAATTTAATTAATGTCCTCAAGAACAATTTGTGTTGTTATTTAGGACTAGTTTACTTTTCTTATTTTGATTTCCAAACACTTTCTTGCATTAATGTATTTCTCACCATTAGCATACAAAAGGTTGAACACAAGTTGAACATGCACTCCAGTTTGCGAAGGTTGTTATTTGATATAGCTTTTGTTTATGTTGAAGGATGGTAACACTTAATTGTGTTATTCTAATGTTTTTTTTACCTCTCAATATTTTAGCTGGTGTTGTTTCTACAAAATATTGGTACAATCTTCTAAATTTTCTCTTTTAGTTTATGAAAAAATAGAATGTTACAATGAAATGAAATACACCTACAAAGTTAGATTCACAAGAAAAAGAGATATTTTCTTTTTATTAGCTAAAGCATTTTCCTTTTAAATTTCAGAAGTTTCCTTAATAATCACATGCTTGGTCGTTTCCTCCTACATCATGTACTTGTCATTTGCGCTTGGATATTATTGAATCTGTGGCATCTTGTCTACAATATCCTCTCATTCTTTCTTTCTGTTGGTACCATAGCCTCCACTTGTGCCTCCCTAGTTGATTTGGCTCCCAATTTTTTACCAGGTTACCAACATGATAAACAATCATATAATTATTTATATGATTAATATTTACTCTTAGTCTTAGTCTTATTCTTAGTGGAATATCCCCAATCTATTTATTTCTTGTAAATTGTAATTTTTACTCAAGTGTTCCACGATGAGAGGCTATTCTCACAAAAACCCTTCATATGTGGCCTACCCTCTTCGAGTGAACTTTCACTACCATATTGATCATGTTTTGGCCTCGCTGCTATAGGATGAACATTCTTTGGGCCCTAGCTACCTCAAAAAGGGGCCCAAAAGAGTTTGCTGCCAAAGTTGCTTCCTAACCACCCTTTCTTAAGTGAGATGCATATACTAATACAGATACTCCAACTTTGAAACCATAGAATGGTCATCTACCATCAATATGAGGGATTTGATGCCCTACTACTATCTTAGAAAAAAGCATATGCCATCGAACAATCATCCTATTGATCAGTTAAGAGCCTTACTACCCTAGAATGGTCACAAATAGGCATTGGTGCCATAGAAAGAGTTTTCGCTGCCTTGGAATCTCCTTAATCGAGCCTCTATGCCACAAAAAACTCCTTTCTTGCTAAATATATGTTCTAAGTATAAAATTTCATTCCTTGTAAAGGCACATTATGATTCCTTTGCATAGAGAGAATTCATCCTCAAGGATTCTAAAATATTTATGATGTGCTTGAAATGATCTTCCATGTTTTTGTTATGAACAAGTATATCACCAAAGAAAACCAAAATAAACTTCCACAAATATGAATTCAAGGTTCAATTTACCATACCTTGAAATGTGGTTGGGACATTGGTTAGCCCTAAAGTATCATCTGAAACTCATAATAACCATGATGAGTTCTCCAGATTGCTTAAATTGGTTGTATCACTCCCCCTTATCTAGTGATATCCAAATCCCAAATCAATTTTATATATACAGTTACCCCATGTAACGCTACAAACAACTCATTTATACATGTGATAGGAATATATTTTTGATGGACCTCTTGTTCAATTTCTTGTAGTCAATATACATAGTCCCTACTTGATCTAAAAATGGGGCTCTTGGGCTTCTTATCTAACTTACAAGAACCTCTCCCACTTTCAAAGCTTTAAATTTTCCAAAATCTTAATGATTAACCAATGCAGAATTAAGAAATGCTTAAAATTATAGGTGTATGCTTGTATTTGTTTTTGACTGTTGAGTGCTTAGTTTCATTTGCTTATGCTGGTGTGAAACACAAATAATAGTAAATAAAGAAGCAATTCAACAAACCCATAAGACAATAATATAATATGGAGTTCACCCTGATATCTTGGGCTACGTCTCCTTGAGCTATAATCAACTCGATTAGGCTCTCTGGGATTATGGCTTCAATTCTTTTACAAATGCTACACTTAACTCCATTGGTTTATAGCTGAACCAATGGGCCTAGAATGCCATCTTACCCCTAGTTGTCCTTGCTCTGCAGACAGGTCTAGGCTTCTCTGGGCTTGACACCTTCAGTCAGTGCTCTATGCTTCTTGAGCTTTTGGCTTCTCTGACTCCCTTATAATTTTTCATTTGTCTCTGGAACTCCTTCTCCTATCTTCGACACACCTCAAACAACCAGTCACAGCTCGATCATTCATTCTCCTGCTGTTCTGCAACTTCATTGCAGCCTCGTGGCTCTTTAGAAGTCTATTAGAGCTCTCTGGCTTTGCGAATCTGCCTCCAACCTCTGGTGGCTCTGCCTATTACAGTGAGATCAATTTGCGTCTCACACAATAGATACAATCAGTAGGACTATACTTGGATCCTCCAAGTCTCTCTGGAGTACACAGACTCTTTAGAGTACTCTCTCTGTCTTTGTCTTAACCCTGGCTCACTTGCTGCCTTTGCATCTTCAGGTCAGCTCGGCTCTAGTTTCTCTGCTTCCAAGTTTGCTTACTGCTTCCTGAGCTACCCCTGGCTCATCTTTCAGTATGTGGCTTTTAAGCCAATATGTTTTTTCACTGTTCATTTCCACTTCTTGGCTTTCTGGTTCCCTGCCTCCGTCCGTTCGAATCCCTTCTTTCGGCAGTTACAGTAACTACATAACGCCTCATGGGAGGTGGCCACCCATTCCTTTAATGGATGAGTGTGTCAGGTTCACCAGAAACACTTGATCGTTTGAAACAGTCGTTATTTCCATTTACTCCAAGAATGCCCACAAAACATAAATCTTTGCCAACTCATCGTCCACATCAAACTTCAGAATCCCACACAATCTACTTTATAGCTTCATCAAATTTGGTCATCCATTGGGTCGCATCTCCACCATTGATCTAGACCTTCCAGATCCTATGGTCATCGCACATATCAGGCAGATAACTTGCTCAATGTTTACCCATCCGATGTGAGCAGTTTTCTCTCTCTTCCACTGGACGCATGTCACTCGTTGTGTGGCATTGGGCAGGACTTGGTCTAAACCACTTACTACTCGAAGCCCTTCTAATATCCTGCCAGTTTCTATGGAATCCCACCCCAGATGGAACTGAAACACTTTCCGCTGCATTTCATGATTTTTCAGGTCTGGGCGCATGTGGCTCTCCTTCTTCGAGGGGTTTGCCCTGCGATATGTGATTCCTCCATCGTTGACTCAAACCATCGTTGACTTTGGTAATTCGCGACAGCGCGCGTTACCATGGTCCACCGCTCTGTGCGCTTGATCAACATCCCTCGTTGATCTGCGTTGATTGCAATTAGCAACTGTCATGAGGATTCCTATGATAAGCTTGATCTTCACAAGATTTTTAATCTTTGGCATAAATTATAGAGAGTTCGTGAAGACTTAGAGAGTTTCAGGATCCATATTGGATCACGCCTTCCCACTAAAAGAATTTTTGGTCCACCAAAAGATTGATATACTGATGCGAGCAGTAAATAAGAGTAACTACCCTCTTCTTTCAACCTCCCTACACTTGCCTTTGCATAGTGCCTCTAAACCAAAATCTTTGACCACTTCCCTTCTTGGATGGGTTGGTCGTCTCGGGAAGAACTATTTTCCTCCTTGACTTCATGCAGGACTTCTGCTGTGAAGTTTACAGAAGGTAGTTTGAACTTCTTTGCCTTGATCCTTGATTAAAGGTGGCTCAAATAGATGTGAAGTACATCTGCTCCACAAAAATTTCATTTGTACCTATTTGAAAAGCTGCCAACAACAACTGTTAACAATCAATAGGCATACAGACAACAACTGGATGGACTAACTCCTGCTTCAATAAAGAAACATATTTCACATCTTGTGAACCCTTCTATGTCTTATATCTGCATACAAATGATTGACTAGATAACCAGCTAATAAAACATGCCTTTACAACAAATGACTCTTCAAGTCAAGCATGTAGGAAAAAAAAATTTAGGACCCTTTTCCAAGAGATGAAACACTTCATCATTATCTCCATTTTGGAGACGAAGTTAACTTCTCCCAAGCCAACATCACATCCATCTCATGCTCACGCATGCATTCCATCCTTCAACTTTCACTTAAGTACACTGTACTTTTGAAGCTGGAATGAACATACTGTTGTAGCAATAAAGTGAGTTTTCTACTCAACTTCTTTCCATTTACCATTTTGGTAAGATCCTGCAACTTGCATTTATTACACAAAGAAATGCAAACAGATGCATCAATAGACATGCAGTCTTAATTGGATAAGAATTCTAACCATTTCTTACCAATCCATTTCAAAGGTCCCTCCTTTGTTTGCACATCAGCATCTAAAACACATCAATCATGGAATCTTTATTTCCATCCCTGCTTTTTTCTTTTTCCACCTTCTCCTTCAGCTTTGGTGGAAGCAGTGCTGGATTCAAAGTCCAACACCTTTCAGCAAGATGCCCTTGCTTATGGCAGTAAGTGCAACACATGTGCATCCTTTTGACAACATGATTTGCCTTGTCCTGTGGACCTTTGGTTGCTTGCTTCTTTTCCTTCAAAAGTTTCCTGTATGTGGCCATCCTCTTCCAACATCTAGAAACATAATGGCTATCCAAATCACAAAAGGAACATGCAATTCTTTTTCCATGCTTTACAAAATCAAAAGGAATGTGTTTAGAACCAGATTTATACCTACCTCTTTCACCTTTATTGCCTTCATGAGGAGGTGAAGTAAATGAAGAAGTGGCTCCGTTTGGAACACCATCACTTTCTTCAAGGCTATCAGAGTTTCCACAACTCTTTGGTTCAAGTGTGTGCTTCTGAACACCTGCATCCTGTGAATGATGTTTCGAGCTATTGCATTCCTCCTGAATACAATCCTCACACTTCTGAGGTAGAGGACCTGTAATGAAAGTCCTTTTTGGAACTGTTTCAATGGCCTTCATGGCAGCTTTGGAACTCTCTCCATAAGACTGTCCATAGCCAAGACCCAAATACTTATGCCTTTCCTCAACCATTATTGGCTCAACAATACCTTATGCATGTTTGCCCAATCCTTTTCCTTCATAGCCCATCTTGGACATTAACATGGAACCTATGCCTCTAGTATGTTTTTCAAAAGAACCAACATAAGCATTCTTAGAAGAATTTGAAGACAAACAGGAATGGTTTACCTCTTCTTCAAGCTGATACTTGGCCAAGGCTTCTTTGGCAACAAAGAGTTGTGACTCCAACTCATGCATCCTTTTTAGGTTCATATTTGTAATATGAAGTTGCCTCTCCATTTCCTGCAATTTGCCAAAAAGAATCTACTTCTCTTCCTCCATGGAATTCAACTACTCCCTAAGTATGTTGCTCTTCCTTCCTTCCTCATACATTTCTCTCACCATATCCATCATGGTGGACAATTCTTGCTTCATGTCTCCATTAAAGGAACTTGGGGAGCAAGAAGAATTTGAAAACTCACTTGTAGAAGTTATCATTTTCAAAGTGCACAAAAGAACTTCCAATAAGATTATTAAAGAGCTTATTCAGTAACCTTTTGCAACAACCTTTGTGAATCAAGGATTTCCTTGAGTTCCTTTGGGATAGAAGAATGCCTTCAACCCTTCTCCCCTCTTGTCCTTCCTGGACTAAGCTATTAATAGCTTTCCCTTCACCTCTGCAAACTCAAACAATAGTCAGCTTGCAACCAAGCATATAATCAATGAGGCAATCAATCCTTGACTGTCCAAACACCTTTCAGACAAGAAATATTTTCCCTGTCAATCAAGCATTCTGATACAACCTTCTTTAAAGGTGGGGTTAATCAATCTTAAGCTCTGATACCACCTGATCTGAAAATGGGGCTCTTAGGCTTCTTGTCTAACTTACAAGAACCTCTCCCACTTCCAAATCTTTAAATTTTCCCAAATTTTAATGATTAACCAATGTGGAATTATGAAATGCTTGACATTATAGGTGTATGCTTGTATTTGTTTTTCACTGTTGAGTGCTTATGTTCATTTGCTTATGCTAGTGTGAAATACAAATAACAGTAAATAAAGCAACAATTCAACAAACCCATAGATAACAATATAATATGGAGTTCACCTTGATATCATAGGTTACGTCTCCTTGAACTCTAATCAACTCGATTAGGCTCTCTGGGATTATGGCTTCAATTATTTTACAAGTGCTACACTTAACTCCATTGGTTTACAGCTGAATGAATGGGCCTAGAATGCCATCTTACCCCTGGCTATCCTTGTTCTGCAAACAGGTCTAGGCTTCTCTAGACTTGACTCCTTCAGTCAGTGCTCTGAGCTTCTCGAGCTTCTGGCTTCTCTGACTCCCTCAGAATTCTGCATTTGTCTCTGGAACTCCTTCTCCTATCTTTGACACACCTCAGACAACCAGCCACAGCTCGATCATTTGATCTCCTGTTGTGTTGCAACATCACTGCAGCCTGGTGGCTCTTTAGAAGTTTATTAGAGCTCTCTAGCTCTGCGGCTCTGCCTCCAACCTCTTGTGGCTCTGCTTATTACAATGAGCTCAATTTGAGTCTCACACAATAGATACAATCAGTAGGACTGTACTTGGATCCTCCAAGTCTCTCTAGAGTACTCTCTTTGTCTTTGTCTTAACCCTGGCTCACTTGCTGCCTTTGCTTCTTCAGGTTAGCTTGGCTCTAGTTTCTCTACTTCCAGGTCTGCTTACTGCTTCTTAGGCTTCCCCTGGCTCGTCTTTTAGTCTGTGGCTTTTAAGCTAATCTACTTTTTCACTATTCGTTTCTACTTCTCAGCTTTCTGATTCCCTGACTTCGTCTGTTCGAATCCCTTCTTTCGGCGGTTACAGTAGCTGGATAATACCTCATAGGAAGGTGGCCACCCATTCCTTTAACAGATGAGCATGTCAGGTTCACGAGAAACACTCGATCATTTAAAATGGTTGTTATTTCCATTTACTCCAAGAATGCCCGCAAACACGAACCTCTGCCAACTCATCATCTACATCGGACTTCAGAATCCCACACAATCTACTTTATAACTTCATCAATTCCGGTCATCCATTGGGTCACATCTTCGCCGTTCATTTGGGCCCTCCAGATCCTATGGTCATTGCACATATCGAGCAGATAACTTTCTCGACGTTTACCTATCTGATGTGAGCGGTTTTCTCTCTCTTCTACCAGACGCATGTCACTTGTTGTGTGGCATCGGGCGAGACTCGGTCTAAACCGCTTATGGCTCGAAGCCCTTCCGATATCCTACCGGTTTCTGTGGAATCCCACCCGGACAGAACCAAAACACTTTCCACTGCATTTCATGATTTTTTGGGTTCGGGTGCATGTGGCTCTCCTTCTTCGAGGGGTTTTCCCTATGATATGCGATTCCTCCCTCGTTGACTCAAACCATCGCTAACTTTGCTAATTCATGACAGTGCGCATTACCATGGTCTGCCGCTCTGTGTGCTTGATCGACAACCCTCGTTGATTCACGCTGATCAGAGTTAGCAATTGTCATGAGGATTCCTCTAATAAGCTTGATCTTCACAAGATTTTTAATCTTTGGGATAAATTATAGAGAGTTCATGAAGACTTAGAGAGTTTCAGGATCCATTTTGGATCACTACTTGATGATTTTTTTAGCTCTCTATCAAGGAGAATCCCATGGAGTAGGTCATTGAAAACATATGCACATTCATCAATTAACTAATGTGCTTCATTATCTCTTGATGGGTTATGCACTTTTCACCTTAATCTGTAGGACCTTAATAATGTTGCATTGTAAAACATAACAAAATTCACCTGTTGTCAGATGTTCACCCATTTTGTAAGTTGAAATGAGTTCATTTTCACCTATTTACAATCCCTTCACCTATGATAATCGTTCTTCCTTCTCAAAGTTCACTTTCAATAGATCAAGATTCATTCGAAATTCAAAGTCTTCAAGCACTATGCCCCCATCACTACATCCGCCCCTACTAAGGCTACAACATAGACATTAGATCTTAAGTCATAGTTGTCTAGCTCAATTTCATTGGCCATTTACACTTGAAAACTTGTAATGAAACAACCCTTAGTCCCATAGATTTCACCAACTCTGAGTCTATAAAGTTGCGAGTGTTGTGAGAATCAATGAAGGTTTCCAAAGGTATTCCCTTCACTATATTCGTATACCCCCTATGTATCTGATATTGGGTGATTCCAAGCATGGGCTCAAGCGAGATAGTTGGGTTTTCTTATTGACAATTGTTCTTGGTCCTCTACGTGGGTTCTTTTGTTCACCATTTCTATTGCCTCTTCATGGTCACTTCCAACTACCTCTTCATGATATTCTTCTACTAAATCAACCATGTGGATCCTTCCCCTGATCTTACATTTTTTTTCCTTGGACCATACCTTTTTATAGCTAAATCAAAGTCCCTTTATGCACAAACCAACATTCTTAGTAGAATTTTCTATTCTTCCTTCGGATTTTCCAGTAGTAGAGGTATGGGATGAGGTCAAATTTTCAGTACCATTTTGTTCTCCTTTAGTTGTTAGATTGGTTTTAGGGGGTACCTTCTCTAATACAGTTTCCAATAACATCAATATATGATTATGCCTACCAAGTGGAAGCCCTAAGGGTAGCACATAGAATCTGAAACTTGTTGAGAAGGTATAGATGCCAACTCAGGTCAAATCCAAGGCAATATGGTTGTTGCTCATAAGCCCAAAGCAATTGCTTCGACTACATGCAATAGCACACTTAACTAAAAATGCCTCTAACTCTAATGCCAAAGAGTACATTTGCAACTAATTTTCCATGTTAGATCCTTTAGCCTTTGCATATCAGATAAGTACGCTTTCTGTGTTGGTTAACAGAAAAGTGCTACTGCCCAACATAAACTCAATTAACAAACAAAAAAGTGCACTAACTAACATAAAACTTTATTTACTCATAAAACATTGTTAGATATGTCAATGGCACACACAAAACATGTCTGGATGGACCTACGAAGTGTCAATAACTAGCGTTGAAGCTAATTTATTTGAGAATCATAAGGAGGAGCTTTTATTCTCAAGTCGTTAGTGCTTTTCTCTCAAATGTATGAAAGTTGTCAGGCTCTTTAATTTTATGTCAATGCAACATATGAATTATGCTATATTCTTGAAGCTTCTTAATGCAGAGGAAGATTAGAGGCATTTGTTTTTTATTTTGTTGATATTTTTGCTCTTCAGAGCTCACCCAAAACTCTGCTCAAAAAATAATGCGATGTTTCAAGTCTGGACATCTATGCCAAAGAAAGTATATAGGAATAGAGAAGTTACAAGGAGAGTTTCAACATCTATACTAAAGCAATATACGACACTTAAGAAGAAGAAAAGAGAAATTTTAAATGTTCCATCCAAATAATTTGTTAGTTTCATAGTGTGTGAATGTGAACATTGTTGGAAATAATAATCCCAATCACCACAATAAACAACCTGACAACAGCCATACATGTCAGACACTTTTGCAGGTTGCGTCTGTGCTTGAAGACATTTTTGTAGGTTGCATCTCAGTGTGAAGATAAAAGGTCTAAAGTCAGGCACGAACCATTCAGAAACCCAACAAAGGCATTTAAAGAATTTATGTACTTCGGTAAACATATATGGGCAAGCATTAATTCAACAACCTTGCCCACACTCCAGATACACCTGCGCAACTCTGATCACACTCAACAACAACATCAAAATTAATTTCGCTCTGTCATGAATTAAAGTAAAATTTTATATTGAGTTATATATGAATGTAAAAGTCATTTTGTAAAGAGTGAGACTATGTAGAGAGGTTAGAGAGTAAGAATTAAGAAAAAAGTGCAAGTCTCTGTGGAGAAAATGGTGGAGCAATTTTTGGTGGGCGCGTGAAAACAACAATTACTCTGTTTTACTGTGTGTTATTCCGCTTAAGTTTAAATCTCTGTAAAATTTTATTTTATTTTGTAAATGAGCCGCAGTTTCATGTTTAAGAAATGAATACTAAGTTTTAGTGTGTTGCTCCAAACCTATCTTGTTATTTTTACTGTGAGTATTCATTAAGTCTCTGGAATAGTTCCGAGGTGCACGAAATCCAAGTCTGGTAAATTAGCCTTGCAGTTTGCAAAGGTAGTTCTGCGAAATCTGCTTTGCAGTGCGCGAACCTAGCTTCACGAAAGTTATAACTCTCTGCCTCTCCCCTCCATGAAAACGAAAATTAAATTCGCCAAATATTTCTAACATGCTATCAGAGCAGGTTTAACTCTATTAGTGTAAAAACAAGTGTTTTTACTAACTGTAAAAATTGTTTTGAGCGTGGATTGTGTTTAGCATATTTACTAGCAGGTAGAAAGTTTTTTTTACGCTCAGAAATGACAACATCAAGCACAAGTTTGACTAATCCTCAAATACCTCAGTTTAATGGAAAAAATTATGATTATTGGGCTATTAAAATGAAGGCCTTGTTTTCTTCTCAAGACATTTGGGATTCGGTGGAGAATGGTTTTCAAGAACCAGCAAATGTAGCAGCGTACAATGCCTTATTTCAACAAGAAAGAGATGTGTTAAGGGACAACAGGAAGAGGGATTCAAAAGCCCTATTTTATATTTTCCAAGTAGTTCATGAAAGTATTTTCCCAAGGTTTGCAGCAACAATGAAGTCCAAGCAAGCATGGGACATCCTCCAGACAGGCTAACAAGGCCTGGCAAAAGCCAAGACATCAAAGCTACAAATGTTGAGGAGATATTTTGAAACACTTTGTATGAAAGAGTTTGATAATATAGACTCATTTTTTACACATGTAAGTGGGCTGGTTACTCAAATCAGGTCTCATGGTGAGACACTTGAGGAAAGAAGAATAGTTGAGAAAGTTTTGAGAAGTCTGCCAACAAGGTTTGAGGCCATTCTTGTGGCCATAGAAGAGACAAAGGATCTCTCACAGTTCACATTGGATGAGCTTAATGCATCACTAATTTCTCATGAACATAGACTGAATAGAGCAGCAAGCTCCTCATTGGAGCATGCCTTCAAGACACAAGTATCATTTGGTCAAGGTTGTTGGAGATCAGATGCACAACAGATTCAACCAAATACTCAGCAAAAATCAAGCACATAAGTCACAGAGGTTTAACGTGGTTCACCCAACCAATCTGGGCTACGTCCACACAACATAGGCATCGGAAATCTTATTAATCAAATAGGAGATTACATAATTAAATCCTCACAAACTCTCACACTACAAAAACCATCCGTATGGATACCTGTTTTATAGCAAGGAGAATCTAACTGCCTCATAAATCCTCTCACATCAAATTTAGGATGCATTAACTCTCTCCCAACAACCTGGAGCTAATCTAGCAACAAAATTTCTATTGTTGTCACCTACTGAGATTTTTGCCTATTTGATTCAAAACAGAAAATCTCAACAATCTCCACCATGACAACAATTAGCCTGATGCCTTGTTACTATTATTTTATCTTTTCTGCAAGCCAAGAGAGGCCAAACACCAGCGTAGCTTCTCTAACAAAACTGGTTTCGTGAACATGTCTGCACAATTCTCCTTTGTATGCACCTTTTCAAGAGAGACTCCCATTTCAGTGATAACCTGTCTTACAAAATGGTACTTGATCGGTATGTGTTGTGATTTACTATGATAGGCCAGATTCTTAGCCAAATGTATTGCACTTTGACTGTCACAAAATAACTTGATGCTGTCCTACAACTTACCAAATTCACCAAACAAACCTTTCAACCAAATCGCTTCTTTGCAAGCATGAGAAGCTGCAATGTATTCTGCTTTAGTAGTGGATAAAGCAACAATATTCTGTAGCTTTGACATCCAGCTGATAGCTCCACCTGTAAGAGTAAAGACGTACCCTGAAGTTGACCTTCTCTTATCCAAATCACCTGCAAAATCGGAATCAACATATCCGCAAACAAATTCACTACTCTTATTGTAAGAAATAAAATAACTACTTGTGCCTCTCAAGTACCGAAGCACCCATTTCACTGCTGACCAGTGTTCTTTACCCGGATTTGCCATGTACCTGCTGACAACCCCAATTGCATGAGAAATATCTGGTCGCGTACATACCATCGCATACATCAAACATCCTACTACATTGGCATAAGGAATTCAAGACATATAATCCTTTCCTTCATCTGTATTAGGACATAAACTCGAAGAAAGCTTAAAATGGGAAGCTAAAGGGATCGACACAGGCTTCACATTGTTCATACCAAACCTCAAAAGTATTTTCTCAACATACTTCTGTTGTGATAGCCACAGCTTACCATTGCCCCTGTCTCTGAAAATCTCCATGACCAAAATCTGTCTTGCGGCTCCTAGATCTTTCAGATCAAACGTCCTAGCCATCTGAGTCTTCAACCTGTTGATTTCTTCAATGCTTTTGCTTGCTAAAAGCATATCATCAACATATAACACTAAGATAATGAACATGCCATTATTCAACTGTTTGAAATAAACACAATGATCATATTCACTTCTAACATATTTATGACTCAACATGAAAGAATCAAACTTCTTATACCACTGCCGAGGCGACTGCTTCAGGCCATATAATGACTTCTTGAGCCTGCAGACAAATTTCGCATTGCGATGCTGAACAAACCCTTCCGGTTGTTCCATATATATTTCCTCATCTAAATCACCATGTAGAAAATGCAGTCTTAACATCTAACTGCTGCAACTCCAAATCAAACAAAGCCACTAATGCTAACACAATTCTAATTGAAACAATTTTAACCACTGGTGAAAAAATCTCATGAAAGTCTATGCCAGCTTTATGAGAAAACCCTTTTGCAACCAGCCGAGCTTTGTACCTGTCTTCCGTATCATTCACACCCCGTTTCAGCTTGAACACCCACTTGCATCCCACAGTTTTCTTGCCTTTCGGAAGCTCCACCAGATCCCATGTGCCGTTTTTACTCAAGGCCATCATTTCTTCCTTCATGGCTGCTTTCCATTTGTCACTATTTGAACCTTCTACTGCTTCCTGATAACACAAAGGTTCATCATCATTAGCGATCAAAGCAACTGAATCATCATACCTTCTCGAACGGCGTTTGATCCTTGTAGATCTCCTTAAGGATGTTTTTGGTGCTTCCTCTGTAGGAACTTCTTCATGATCGCCATCTGAAACCTGTTCATGACCTCCATCTGAACCCTGTTCATGACTAGAATCTGAACTATGGTCGTTATGACTATC